>CM035850.1:11460797-11685724 GCA_020510985.1 Pholidichthys leucotaenia
TATTATTATGTCATGATATTTGGCATTTTCTTTGTCACTTTCTTTGTGTCATTGTATGGATTCTATTGTCTGCTAATTGTGCATTGAGAGTTTTTGTCTTGTAATCATAATATCGATCATATATGAACTTTATTCTGACAAACAATGTTTTTTTCTCTCTCCTATTGTGTTCACCCCCCCTCTTCCCCATTGCTTCCTGTTCCCCTTCTGCTGACAGGCGCCTCATGGCTGCCGTGTCATTGAAAATGTCACCTATGACGTTCTCAGTGTCAAGTCAAATCCCTCGTATATTTACCAGTTATTTACTTGTGAATGTACTTGGCAATAAATCTTTTTCTGATTCTGATTGATGTGGTTAATATTGGAAATTAATCTGGAATCAATTAGAAAATAATCAATCCGTGTGTGTGATCTATGTACATGTGAATAAAAGGAATCATCACCATCAGATGGTTGCTGCAGTCTCCAAATGTCCACCACCTTCTTTGATTTCATGAACTTATTAATGGTTTGTACAGCAAGAACATTAGGTGGGGGGGGGGGCAGAGGACAGTCTATCTAAATATGGGTCTAGGTAACGGCTAAAATCTCCCCCATCACTAAGTAGCTGACATCATCATCCGGAATAATGTCGGATTGTTCATATTCGGCCCATAAATATTAACCAGTGTAATGGGAAATGAATTAATATGCCCAGTTAAAATTATGAACCTGCCATTTGGATCAGCTATAGATGACTGAATTCGGAAAGGCACAGTTTTCCGGAAGAGAATAGCGACCCCTTGGGCTTTTGATGTAAATGGTGATCGATAGACCTGTGAGATCCAGTTGCCCCTAAGTATTCTGTGCTGGGCAGCTTTAACATGGGGTTCCTGTAAAAATATAATGTCCCATTTCAATGATTTCAAGTGTGAAAAAACTTTAGCTCGTTTAACTGGGTGACCTCAACCCTGTACATTCCAAGAGACCAAGGATATATGATCAAGAGCATTGCTCACATGCGGTGCCGTCAACATTACAGCAAGATACAAACTTAACGTTCAGTGTGGCAGCCAATCCAAAACAGAAAACATTAATCAAAACCAAATGACAACCACCCCAACAATCCCCCCGCCCAAAGCTTCCCCAAACGAAGCACAATTACCCTCATCCACATCTGGGATCACTGGTCAAAAAATCAAAACAAAACACCACCTCCAACAGACCGCCTCCACAGCACACAAAACAAGACGTAAACTGACCCTTGAAAATGAAAACCATTTAAGTCTGCTTTGAACAAGTTTAGACTCTCCTCTATTGTGTTTTTGAGAAGTGAGCTTTCAAAGTTTTTGATTTACAAAAATCTTAGCCTCGTCTGGATCATTGAAAGCTTTTACTTGTCCCTGGTAGTGAACGTGGAGCCTCGTTGGGAAGTGCAGAGAGTGCTGGACCTCCTTCTCTCTCAACAGCTGTAGAACCTCACGAAAGCTCCAGCGCTACTCCATCACCTCTGCACTGTAGTCCGGGAAGATTAAAATTGGATTTCCTTCGTACTCCATGGAGCGCTGCCTCCCGAGCCGTAGGATCTTTTCTTTCTCCTGTGTTAGGTGTACTCATGCGATGATCATGTGTGGTCTGGATCCTTCTGGCAATTTAGCCTGCTGTATGGGGTGCCCTCTGTCAATGATGATCGACTTGGTAAAATTATCGCTCACCAGCAGCTTTGGGATCAGGTTGGAGACAAACTCAGTTGGCCTCCCTTTCTCCTCACCTTCCGGGACGCCAACAATTCTTATATTGTTATGCCTGGATCTGCTCTTCAAGGTCAGAAAGCTTGGCCCACAGCTTTTTATTCTCTTGCTGCAATTGCGTGAGGGAAATTTCCATTTTGTGAATGCGCTGATCCTGGTCAGCCATCTGATCCTCGGTGATAGACAGCCTTTCCGTGAGCTCCCACTGGGCGGACAAAATCGTCTGAAAACTCTGCTCGAACTTATCAAAATGCTCGTTAAAAGACTGCAAGAGTTTGTTTGATAGTTTGTACCAAGTGAGTGGAATCTCAGCTTCCTCTTCAGCTGGTGATCGGTCCGGTGATTTCTTGCTAGCTTGGTCTCGGTTTGTGTTAGCCTCCATGTTAGCTAACAAGCGGCCAGCTTCCTTTCCTCCTCATGTAGTTTTACCCGACATTTTCACCTACTGCTTAATTGTAGGGCTCTGTTGTCCACGTATACACAACCAGAAGGCTTGTGTGATGAAATTTATGTCATATCCTCCAGTCCGCTGTGGACAACCGTGTGCAGCCCAAATTTTCTGACCGTGGCCTGACTGTGTTGACTGTGCATGTGCGAGATTGATCATCCCATTCATGAGGTGGTGCCACCAACACAGCATACAAAGTCAAAGTAGATGAAGAAGAGGAAGAAGAAGTGGAAGACGAGAGTAAACATACATGAATTGTTTTGTTTTTTTTTTTCTGGATCTCCAGGTCCAGTTTCCTCAGTATTTTGCATTTTATTTCCATTTCTAAATCCAGATCTAAAAACTTTTATCTCTTTTAGTCTTTTTCTGGCTTCTGCCAGATCTGTGTCTTTAAGTCCATTGGGTAGAGACATCTTATATCTCAAGCTGCCTTGAGTCCAGCAGCGGTCTCTTCATCTGCAGATGTGCACTTGACTCTTGCAGATGTGCCTTCTCCCGTCATATCCAATAGAACTTGTATTGACAGTTCTGACAGGACAGTCTATGATTATGATTTTTTTTTTATTTAAGTTTTTGTAAAGGGTATACATGTCATTACAGCATTGCATTGTTTACATTTTCATCACATATTCCCCCCTTTTTTTGTTTTTTGACAACATTGGAAAAAAATTATTACAACACCCTTTTTTTAAGTGAAAGAAAAAGAGAAATTAAAAAAAGAACAAAAGAAAACAAAAAAAAATAAAAGAGCAGAAAAATAAAAGAGCATCTGAGTAGCGTTGGAACAAAGAGAGGTGCCATTACTGAAATGGTGTTTGTCAAAGATTAGATCTGATGGAGGACACATATGCATTCCAGGGTTGCCAAAAGTTCAAGAACCCATCCATGTCCTGTCTCAGTGCAAATGTCAACTTTTCTATTGAATAAATGTCCTGAATCACATTAATCCAATCTTCAGTTGTAGGACAGAATTGTTTTTGAGCAGCAGCAGCTTGAGCAGAGAAGAGCACTGAAAAACATTAATTCCTCCTTTTTCTTGAAACAACGCCATTGTTGTAGCTACATAGAAATGTGCATCGCTCTCGTGTTTATAGCCAGTGAACAAACTGGTGTGTTTGTGCATTTGTGCTGCCTATAGGGCTGGGGCGAAACTATAAATAACAGTTGTGCGCATGTGTCAACCACTTGGCCTGGTAGACGAGAACAGTGAGCATGTACAGCACCGCGTGCACACCGGGCTTGTCCAAAGCGCACACGGACCAACGCGGACCAGCATGAATCCAGTTTTAGTGAGAGTCAGGCTGGGGCACGGGAGCTGTGTGCTGGGAGGGAGGGGGGTGTTTGGTCTGTGAGGGGAAAAAACAGCTGGGGACGGGGATTGAGAGCTGGGGGATGTAAGTGGTGGTGGAGGGAGGGCAGTGGACAGGGGGACTAGATGAAGGTGGAGGCAGCAGGGGGTGGTGGGCAGGTGGAGAAGAGGGCGGTTGGTCAAAGCTGTTAAAGAACAGGTTCAGGTCGTTCACCCACTCCCAACCCCCACGGCCTGGGAGGAGGAATCCTGGTACCCAGAGATGGTTTTGAGGCCTCTCCAGACACCACTGACGTCACTCTGCTTCAGCTTGTCCTCCATCTTCTTCCTGTAGCTGTCCTTCCCCTCTCTGATCTTCCTCCTCAGCTCCCTCTGTACGGACTTCAGCTCCTCCTTGTTTCCCGACCTGAAGATCCTTTTCTTCTCCTCCAGCAGTGTCTTTATCTCAGGGTTGATCCAGGTTTGTTGTTTGAGAAACACCGTCTGGTCTTGGTGGGTACGGTGTTCTCCACACAGAAGTTGATGTAATCTGTGATGGTGTGTGTGAGGCCGTCGATGTCCTCACCATGTGGATCACAGAGCTGCTCCCGCACAGTGGATTCAAAACAGTCCTTCAGAGTGTCCTCTGCCTCCTCAGACCATCTCTTCACTGTGCGGTAACAGGAGGTTGTGGGAGGTTGTGCGCCCACAAACAGTGAACAGGTCCACCAGCATCTGGCATTCTGAAAGTTTTCTACTGAGACATTTGTGCCCCAGTTCAAAGGAAGCCAGCCCAGAGTCAAACATGTCCATTCTGTGACTTTTAACAATTAATGTTTTTCACTTTTTCTGTAAGCCTACATCGGGCCAAGAAAATCTTTCTTTGACTCCACCAAGATATTTCCAGTTTTGTTTTCCTCCACTTTGTCTCCAAGTTTTACAGGAATCTACCTGGGTGGAAAATTGAACTTTGTTTTACATTTGATTATATTGTTCTGGTCCTTCTGACTGGACTGAGAATTCACTTCAAGACTCCATCAGAGCCCTGCTGGACTGGCCACAGTTCTGCTTTCTGACTGAAAGGCACATGACTAAAGCTCCACACAATGAGGAAGGGCTGACCTGTTGAAGCTGCAAGGTTTTCTTCTAACCATCTGTAGGCAGACCACTACGGTTTCACACCGAGCTGAACCAAACGGCTCAGAGCACCAAGGATCAGACCAACCCAGTTATCGCAGCAGGAATCCCTGATTTACATCTGATGTCCTGTTAAATCAAGATCAACTTCATCAGAACCTCTCATTGATGGTTTCCATAAATTAAATTATCTGCACTGTCCAGACCCAAGTGGAGGAGTTTAAGTATCTCGGGGTCTCATTCAGGAGTGAGGGGAGAATGGAGTGGGAGATTGACAGATGGATCGGAGCAGCCTCTGCAGTGATGTGGACGTTGTACCGGTCTGTTGTGGTGACGAGGGAGCTGAGCTCTAAAGCAAAGCTGTGGTTTTACAGGTCAATCTATATTCCTATCCTCACCGATGGTCGTGAGCTTTGGGTAATGACTGAAAGAATGAGATCACGGATACAAGCGGCTGAAATGAGCTTTCTCCGTAGGATTGCTGGACTCACCCTCAGAGATAGGCTGAAGAGCTCAGTCATCCAGTCATTTTGACAGACAGGCCTGTAAAAATTCTGTCATAATCTATTATCTGTCATGTCAATTGACTTTAATTAGGTCACCCTCAGTGTAATCTGTCAAATGTCAGACAGCTTTCAGAACTTTCAGTCATTGTTGAAAAAAATCTGTCAGTGAAGGACAATTTTCAGTTAATGGAGCTGTGAATCAAAGCTAAAATGAAGTGACTTCATGATGGAGGGTTCCACCAGAAAAACACAGCATGGACTCATGGACTGTCCCAGAAAGCCTCCGTCTTTGTCCAAGACTGTCCTGTCATCAACATGAAATGATTTATTTGATTTTTTTTCCTTGAGTGAAAATGTTATAATGGGAGACTTGATTGTGAAGTAACATAAAATATATATTTGATGGAGATCTTTACTTAAATTTGGGAGATTTGACATGAATTGACCCATTTGAGCATTGGCTGTAATGAACAGATGACCATTTTAATATTGGTTAATTGTAAAAAAAAACCCCAGTGACTCGGCCTTGAATTGTCTATGTTTATTGCACTGTCCCTGTCAAATAAACTAATCTACTACTACTACTACCAGTGGCTCGGGAGGTAGAGTGGGTCATCCAATAACGGGATGGTTGGTGGTTCGAATCTCGCTCTCCCCAGATATTCTGCCATTGTAACCCTGGGCAAGACACTTTACCCCTAGTTGCTCCTGGTGGGTCTGGACAGCACCATGTTGGGAAGCTATGCTGCCATCAGTGCCTGAATGGGTTGATAGCAGGATCTGTAAAGTGCGTTGGTCATCTAGAGATAAGAATAAAAGCACTATATACAGTGGGGCAAAAAAGTATTTAGTCAGCCACAAATTGTGCAAGTTCTCCCACTTAAAAGATGAGAGAGGTCTCCAATTTTCATCATAGGTATACCTCAACTATGAGAGACAAAATGAGAAAAAAAAATCCAGAAAATCACATTGAAGGATTTTTAATGAATTAATTGGTAAATTCCTTGGTAAAATAAGTATTTGGTCACCTACAAACAAGCAAGATTTCTGGCTCTCACAGACCTGTAACTTCTTCTTTAAGAGGCTCCTCTGTCCTCCACTCATTACCTGCATTAATGGCACCTGTTTGAACTCGTTATCAGTATAAAAGACACCTGTCCATAACCTCAAACAGTTAGACTCCAAACTCCACTATGGCCAAGACCAAAGAGCTGTCAAAGGACACCAGAAACAAAATTGTAGACCTGCACCAGGCTGGGAAGACTGAATCTGCAATAGGTAAGCAGCTTGGTGTGAAGAAATCAACTGTGGGAGCAATTATTAGAAAATGGAAGACATACAAGACCACTGATAATCTCCCTCGATCTGGGGCTCCATGCAAGATCTCACCCCGTGAGGTCAAAATGATCACGAGAACGGTGAGCAAAAATCCCAGAACCACACGGGGGGACCTAGTGAATGACCTGCAGAGAGCTGGGACCAAAGTAACAAAGGCTACATCAGTAACACACTACACTGCCAGGGACTCAAATCCTGCAGTTCCAGACGTGTCCCCCTGCTTAAGCCAGTACATGTCCAGGCCTGTCTGAAGTTTGCTAGAGAGCATTTGGATGATCCAGAAGAGGATTGGGAGAATGTCATATGGTCAGGTGAAACCAAAATAGAACTTTTTGGTAAAAACTCAACTTGTCGTGTTTGAAGGAGAAAGAACACCATACCTACTGTGAAGCATGGGGGTGAAAACATTATACTTTGGGGCTGTTTTTCTGCAAAGGGACCAGGACGACTGATCCGTGTAAAGGAAAGAATGAATGGGGCCATGTATCGTGAGATTTTGAGTGAAAACCTCCTTCCATCAACAAGGGCATTGAAGATGAAACGTGGCTGGGTCTTTCAGCATGACAATGATCCCAAACACACTGCCCAGGCAACGAAGGAGTGGTTTCGTAAGAAGCATTTCAAGGTCCTGGAGTGGCCTAGCCAGTCTCCAGATCTCAACCCCATAGAAAATTTTTGGAGGGAGTTGAAAGTCCGTGTTGCCCAGCGACAGCCCCAAAACATCACTGCTCTAGAGGAGATCTGCATGGAGGAATGGGCCAAAATACCAGCAACAGTGTGTGAAAACCTTGAGAAGACTTACGTTTGACCTCTGTCATTGCCAACAAAGGGTATATAACAAAGTACTGAGATGAACTTTTGTGATTAACCAAATACTTACTTTAACAAGGAATTTACCAATTAATTCATTAAAAATCCTTCAATGTGATTTTCTGGATTTTTTTTTTTCTCATTTTGTCTCTCATAGTTGAGGTATACCTATGATGAAAATTGGAGACCTCTCTCATCTTTTAAGTGGGAGAACTTGCACAATTGGTGGCTGACTAAACACTTTTTTTCCCCACTGTAAGTGAATACCATTTTAAATTTGGGAGATTTTACATGAATTGACCCATTTGAACATTGGCTGTAATGAATAAATTACCATTTTAATATTGGTTAATTGTAAAAAAAAAATGAATATTGATGTTTTATGAATGAATTATTTATAACAAGTTGCCTATAAAACCTAACAGTCATAATGTGACATTTTCAGTGGATTATTGCCTAATAACATGTGTGGTGTTTTTGTTTCTATCAGTGTCCTCCAGCAAAGACCAGCCTCTCCTGGACCCAGCTGTGTGTCCATGAAGAGTGACCGGTCTTTAGACAGAGGCATTTACTTCAAAGATGGACACCAGTCTGCTGCTAAATGGTGAGAATGTAAAATGTTGATTGGGTTTCCTCTGAAAACATCACATCCAACAATGAGAAGATCATTTCCATCAGAGACGACTTTGTGTTTCTGCCAGGATTCATCATTCTAGAAGACAACCCCTTTAACAAACTGTCCATGTGCTAAACTTGAATGTTTTTGCAGCGTTAACCAGCAGAGCTCAGAGGTTCTTAGAGGTCTGTCTGTCCCTCAGCATCAGACACATCTGGACTCCATATTTATGGTAACAACTGTTCTACATTCAACACTATTTAATGAGGGAACCTGAAAAAGAATCAGTGACAAGCTGGTAGAATACTGAGTTTGGAAGTAAACTCTCTCCATTTCCCTGCTTCAGCTGCTGGAGGAAAACATTGTCCAGTTTGTGAAGAAGGAGCTGAAGATGATGCAGAAAGTTGTGAGTGCAGATTACCCAGGATGCTTAGAGAGTCAGAGGGAGGATGAGGAGGTGTTGGAGGGTGAGGATGAAGATAAGAGGAGGAGCAGCAGAGAGTCATTTCTGAAGATCACACTGAACTTCCTGAGGAGAATGAAGCAGCAGGAGCTGGCTGAGCGTCTGCAGAGCAGTAAGAGGATGTGAACAACTTTACCATGATGGAAAGAGGAAATGGAGCTAATGTGGCAGATTGTTCTCATTTCAGATATTGTTGTAAAAGTTTGTCTTGCTTGTTTGTTCAGGATCCTCTGCTGCAGAGTGCCAACACAAACTGAAGTCTAATTTGAAGAAGAGGTTCCGGTGTGTGTTTGAGGGCATGGCTAAAGCAGGAAAGAAAAGCCTTCTGAAGCAGATCTACACAGAGCTCTACATCACAGAGGGAGGGACTGCAGGGGTCAATGATGAACATGAGGTCAGACAGATTGAAGCAGCATCCAGGAAAGCAGACAGACCAGAAACAACCATCAGACCAGAAGACATCTTTAAAGGCTCACCTGGAAGAGAGGAACCAATCAGAAGAGTGCTGACAAAGGGAGTGGCTGGCATTGGGAAAACAGTCTTAACACAGAAGTTGACTCTGGACTGGGCTGAAGACAAAGCCCACCAGGACATCCACTTCACATTTCCATTCACTTTCAGAGAGCTGAATGTGCTGAAAAAGAAAAAGTTCAGTTTGGTGGAACTTGTTCATCACTTCTTCACTGAAACCAAAGAAGCAGGAATCTGCAGCTTTGATCACTTCCAGGTTCTGTTCATCTTTGATGGTCTGGATGAGTGTCGACTTCCTCTGGACTTCCACAACACTGAGATCCTGACTGATGTTACAGAGTCCACCTCAGTGGATGTTCTGCTGACAAACCTCATCATGGGGAAACTGCTTCCCTCTGCTCACCTCTGGATAACCACACGACCTGCAGCAGCCAATCACATCCCTCCTCAGTTTTTTGGGATGGTGACAGAAGTCAGAGGGTTCACTGACCCACAGAAGGAGGAGTACTTCAGGAAGAGATTCAGAGATGAGGAGCAGACCAGCAGGATCATCTCCCACATGAAGACATCACGAAGCCTCCACATCATGTGTCACATCCCAGTCTTCTGCTGGATCACTGCTACAGTTCTGGAGGATGAGATGAAGACCAGAGAGGGAGGAGAGCTGCCCAAGACCCTGACTGAGATGTACATCCACTTCCTGGTGGTTCAGGCCAAAGTGAAGAAGGTGAAGTATGAAGGAGGAGCTGAGACAGATCCACACTGGAGTCCAGAGACCAGGAAGATGATTGAGTCTCTGGGAAAACTGGCTTTTGAGCAGCTGCAGAAAGGAAACCTGATCTTCTATGAATCAGACCTGGCAGAGTGTGACATCGATATCAGAGCAGCCTCAGTGTACTCAGGAGTGTTCACACAGATCTTTAGAGAGGAGAGAGGCTTGTACCAGGACCAGGTGTTCTGCTTCATCCATCTGAGTGTTCAGGAGTTTCTGGCTGCTCTTCATGTCCATCTGACCTTCATCAACTCTGGTGTCAACCTCATGGAGGAACAACAGACATTTCAGTGGTCTGTAATATTTGAAGAGAAACCTAAACTGAACCATCTCCACCAGAGTGCTGTGAACAAGGCCTTACAGAGTCCAAATGGACACCTGGACTTGTTCCTCCGCTTCCTCCTGGGTCTGTCTCTGCAGACCAATCAGGCTCGAATAAAAGGACTGATGACACAGACAAGAAGTAGCTTACAGACCAGTAAGAGAACAGTCCGGTACATCAAAGAGAAGATCAGTGAGAATGTGTCTGCAGAGAGAAGCATCAACCTTTTCCACTGTTTGAATGAACTGAATGATCGTTCTCTAGTGGAGGAGATCCAACAGTCCCTGAGATCAGGACGTCTCTCCACAGATGAACTGTCTCCTGCTCAGTGGTCAGCTCTGGGCTTCATTTTAGTGTCATCAGTGAAAGATCTGGATGTGTTTGACCTGAAGAAATACTCTGCTTCAGAGGAGGTTCTTCTGAGGCTGCTGCCAGTGGTCAAAGCCTCCAACAAAGCTGTGTAGGTGGATCTATTAGGAATTCAAATATATGTATGATGCTTCATGTGAGGAACATTAAAACAGTTTGTCATGACTGATCCTCAGGTTGAGCAGCTGTAACCTCTCAGAGAGAAGCTGTCAAGCTCTGTCCTCAGTTCTCAGCTCCCAGTCCTCCAGTCTGAGAGTCCTGGACCTGAGTAACAACGACCTGAAGGATTCATTGGTGAAGATTCTGGCAGCAGGACTACAGAGTCCACATTGTAGACTGGAGACTCTCAGGTCAGGATTTAGTTGGTTTGTGACAAGTTAAAGATTTATATTTAATGACAAAAATCAACATTTTTCTCAGTCTTCTTTTAATGTCTTTAATTCTATCTCCCTCCAGTCTATCAGGGTGTCTGGTCTCAGAGGAAGGCTGTTTTTCTCTGGCCTCAGCTCTGAGGTCCAACCCCTCCTATCTCAGAGAGCTGGACCTGAGCTACAACCATCCTGGAGAGTCAGGAGAGAAGATCCTGTCTGCTCTACAGGAGGATCCACTCTGCACACTGGAGGCTCTCAGGTATGGTCAGAGATCAGGGAATGATACAGAGATTTATGTCATGTTTCAGTTTATTAACTAATGTTTTGTTTGGACTTTTATTAATGAGAATTTGAGTAGGAAGGGTGTTCCATGTGAAGGATTCAGCACAGCTCTGATTGTGTCAGAAGCAACTCACACCTTCATGCCACTTGTTTCCTTTTAAATGATTGAAGTGAACTGAATCAGAATGACCATGGACTCAGAAATCTTCTACTACATGAAACCAGCTCTTCATGAGGAACATTTTAAATCTGTTGTAACATGTTTTATTTTTAGCTGAGTCAGCATTTGGGCCACAGTGACATCAGATGACTTGATGCACAGGAAACAGTTTTCAGTTTGCGAGAATCTTAGCATCTAGTTGGTATAGCCTAGCCCACAAAGGCAGGTTCTCACAGGCCACTGCATCCATCTGTTGATGGAAGACATTCTGATAAACAGTTATGATCAGAGATGTGGAGGGGACTGGAAAACCACAGCTGAGTAAAAGTGGCCCTCCACAAATGACTTTGGAGAAACTGAAGGTACCATATAATGTTAGGTGAGAAAAAGTCAGGAAGCAGCTAATATTTACTGTACATATTAAATAAACTAGAAAAGCACTCAGAGAGCACATACCTCCGTCAAGGCTCCTTCTGCCCCTCATGGATCCCCTCCAAAATGTTATGGGTTTGTGTGTAGGCCTAGAGCCCCTTCCTGTTAAAATTGCATCATAGTCTGTCGAGTAGTTCTGGAGTATTGTTGCTAACACACTGTGAGAAGATCAGAGCCTTGGTGGAGGTATGCACTCACAGATCATCACCAAAATGTAATGGGTTCCTCTATAGCCCAAGAACCACCTCTGGTGAAAACTTCATCCAAATCCATCCAGTAGTTTTTGTGTAATCCTGCTGCACAAATACAAACAAAGGCCTTGGTGGAGGTATACACTCTCTAATCATCACCAAAATCTAATCATCTGTTCTGTGCCATTACACACCTTTCCTGAAAATTTCATCAAAATCCACTGATAACTTTTTGAGTTATGTTGCTAACAGTCAGACAGACAAACCAGCAATCCAACCATCATCATCATCATTATAGCAGTCTGTCGTGGGCGACAATGACTGTTTCATTTAGGTCTGATCAGATTCCTCCACACAGCTCTGTCCTTAGCCTTCTGATGCCAGGAACTCCTGTCTATGTCCAACTTCTCCAAGTTTCTTTTTACAGTGTCTTTAAATCTGAGCCTTGGTCTACCCTGATTGTGTTTGCCCTCACATAACTGTGAGTAGAGTAACTGCCGAGGGAGATGCTGGTGGTCCATCCTCTCAACATGTCCAAGCCATCTCAGGTTCATCTGTATTAGCATGTCCTCCACTGATGGTAGACCAGCTCGTTTAAAAACATTAACTCCTCCCTCCCCTGGTGGAGGGAAATATGGCAAAATAAGTCCACAATACAAAATTCTCATTGCTGTAAAAATCAAACACAAACTTTGCCTTGTTCAAAGCAGAAATATTCCTACATAATTGAGTTTTTATCCCTTGCCAGATGAAACCCAAAGGGGTTGAAGAGCTCTTTGGGTTTGCCTTTGGGTGAGGATTCAAGGTCTGATGTCTCAGCAGGATCTAGAAAAACTTGTCCATGCATTTATCTTCAGTAAACTGGACTACTGTAACGCTGTCCTCACAGGTCTCCCTAAAAAGTCCATCAAACAGCTGCAGCTGGTTCAGAACGCTGCAGCTCGAGTCCTCACTAAGACCAAGAAAGTAGATCATATAACTCCAGTCCTCAGATCTTTACACCGGTTTCCTGTCTGTCAAAGAATAAACTTCAAAATATTGCTGTTGGTTTATAAAGCTCTGAATGGTTTAGGGCCAAAATACATCTCAGATCTACTAGTCCATTATAAGATAAGATAAGATAAGCCTTTATTAGACCCACAATGGGGAAATTCCAGGACTGCAGCAGCACAGGGATAGCAACACTCAGAGCAACAATCAAGAGACAAGAAAAAACAAGAGCAGCGAATATACATATGTACACATAAATATATAACTATATATACACACAGTGCGGAGCATTGTAGCTCGATCGAATAAACAGCATAACAGTCTATTTAGCTACCCTACATGGTATGAATATGTACCCATACATATTGTCACCCTCCATAGTGACTGATATTGTCCTGGTTGTATACTGGAGGGGACCATTTGTATAAGTCTGTTGCGTCTTTTGCATTCAATACTATTAGGTCGTCACGTTTTTTTGCCATCTCTGCGAGCAGCACTGCTTAGGTTATACAGTCTGACAGCCTAGGTAGGAAGGACCTGCGAAACCTCTCGGTCGCGCACCTAGGATGATGTAGTCTACTGCTAAATGAGCTCCTCAGTGCGTTCTGTATGTCCTGCATGGTGTGGGACTCGGACTCCAGCAGAGATGACACGGGCTGCACGGTGGGCTGCACGGTGGCGCAGTGGTTTAGCACTGTGGCAGCACAGTTTTACCTTCGGCCGGGGGACCGCGGGGATCATGAGATCGTGGGTTCGATCCCAGCCCCCGACCAACAGTGAGCTGTGTGGAGTTTGCATGTTCTCCCCATGTTGCGTGGGTTTACTCCGGGATTTCTCCGGTTTCCTCCCGCACACCAAAAACATGTAGGTTTAGGGCGCTCGCGCACGCAGCGACCAGCAGCCGGTGGCTTGTCACCAGACTGCAAACCAAGTCTACCTACGGGTACAAATAAGTAACAAAAAAAAAAAAATAAAAATAAAAAAATAAAAAAAATCCTTCTCTCTCCTATCTCCTCCACTGGATCAAGGTGTTGCCCCAGCACAGAGCTAGCTTTCTTGATCAGTTTGTTCAGTCTTTTCCTATCGGCTGCTGTAATGCCACTGCCCCAGCAGACCACTCCAGAAGTGATGGCTGATGCCACCACCGTGTCGTAGAATCTCTTCAAGAGCACCCCTTGTACACCAAAAGACCTGAGTCTCCTCAGTAGGAACAGCCTGCACTGCTCCTTCTTGTAGAGTGCGTCGGTATTGTGTGACCAGTCTAGTTTATTGTTCAGATGAACACCCAGGTACTTGTAGGATGTCACCATCTCAATGTCTGTTCCCTGGATGTTTACTGGTGCTGTGAGGGGTTGTCCTTGCCTTCGGCAGTCCACCACCAGCTCCTTAGTTTTCCTTGCGTTGATTTGGAGGCAGTTCCGATGGCACCAGTCCACGAAGTCCTGGATAAGTCCTCTGTACTCAGTTTCATCTCCATTGGAGATGAGACCGACGATCGCAAAGTCATCAGAGAACTTCTGTAGATGGCAATGTGTTGTGTTGTGTGAGAAGTCCGCAGTATAAAGGGTGAACAGGAAGGGAGCCAAAACCGTTCCCTGGGGGGCCCCTGTGCTACCGATGATCGTTTCGGACACACAATCCCCGGTTCTCACAAACTGTGGTCGGTTAGTGAGGTAGTCCAGGATCCATGATGACAGGTGCTGGTCCACCCCTGCGCACAGTAGTTTGTCCTTCAGGATCATCGGTTGGATGGTGTTGAAAGCACTGGAGAAGTCAAAGAACATGATCCTCACTGTGTTCCCAGGCTTCTCCAGGTGGGACAGGGAATGGTGAAGGAGGAAGATCACTGCATCCTCCACCCCGATGCCATGATGGTAGGCGAACTGGAGTGGATCCATCGCTGGTCCCACCAGGGGGCGGAGGTGAGCAAGGAGCAGTCTCTCCAGGGTCTTCATCATGTGAGACGTCAGGGCCACTGGTCTGTAGCTGTTCAGGTCTTTGGGGTGGGAAGTCTTTGGTACAGGTACCATACAAGATGTTTTCCACAACTGTGGTACCCTCCCCAGCTTCAGGCTCAGCTTGAAGATGTGCTCCACAATCCCACACAGCTGGTCTGCGCAGGACTTGAGGAGCTTCACGCTGATGCCGTCCGATCCCGAGGCCTTCCTCGCCTTGATCTTCCTCAGCTCTGTCTTGACCTGGGTCTTAGTGAGGGTCAGGTTGGGGGGCTGTGTGCTGGGAGTGGGGGGCTGTTGGTGGAGTGGGGTGTGGACAGCAGGTCTCGATGACTTTAGAGGCAGCAGTGGTTGTTGTGCAGTCGGGGGGGAGGGCGGTTGGTCAAACCTATTAAAAAACAGGTTCAGATTGTTCACCCACTTCCTGCCTCCCATGGCCTGGGAGGAGGTATTCTTGAGCCCAGAGATGGTTTTAAGGTTTCTCCAGACCCTGCCAATGTCGCTCTGTTGCAGCTTGTCCTCCGTCCTCTTCCTGAAGCTGTCCTTGCCTTCTCTGATCTTCCTCCTCAGCTCCCTCTGTACGGACTTCAGCATCTCCCTGTTCCCCGACCTGAAGATCCTCTTCTTCTCTCTCAGAAGTGTTTTTAATCTCAGGGTTGATCCAGGGTTTGTTGTTCGACAACACTGTATGGTCTTGGTGGGTACGGTGTTGTCCACACAGAAGCTGATGTAGTCCGTGATGGTGTGAGTGAGGCCATCGATGTCCTCACCATGTGGATCGCAGAGCTGCTCCCAGGCAGTGGTTTCAAAACAGTCCTTTAGAGCGTCCATTGCCTCCTCAGACCATAACTTCACTGTGCGCATGACTGGAGGTTGTCTGTGTACTAGGAGTTTGTACACCGGCAGGAGATGAACCAAGTTGTGATCCAATCTCCGGAGTGGGGGGAGTTGTGATGAGGTGTACGCCTCCTTAGTATTTGCATAGAATAAGTCCAGTGTTTTATTGTCTCTAGTGTGGCATGTGACATACTGGGTGAACGTGGGTAGAATGGGGGACAGTGAAATATGGTTGAAATCGCCTGAGATGAGAAGAAGAGCATCTGGGTGTTCTGTCTGCAGCCTGCCAGTTACTGAGTGGATGACGTCACGCGCTGTCCCAGCGTTCGCTGTCGGATTTGCATAAATAACAACACACATCACGTGTGAGTATTCCCTCAGTAGATTTATAGGCTGCATGCTAACAGCTAGCAACTCCATGTCTTTGTTGCAGTGTTGTTGTTTAACCGTGATATGTCCCGGTCGGCACCAGTTGTTATTGACATACATTATCACTCCTCCGCCCCTTGCTTTCCCACTGTCTGGTGTTCAGTCTGCCCGTATCGTGTGGAAACCCTCCAGTTCAATGTTAGCATCTGTTGCTAGTTCTGTTAGCCACGTCTCCGTAACTAGCATCAAGCTGCTCTCTCTGTACATGCTCTCGTAGTGGGAGATAGCCGCTAGCTCATCTGTTTTACTGAGTAGTTATCATACATTCCCCATAATAACGGATGGGAGGGCGGATCTGTACCTTATATTCCTCGCCCGCCGTCTTACTCCAGCTCGACATCCACGCCATTTCCATCTTATTTCTCCCGGTATGTCGAGTTTTTGCGTTAGCATCGTGGGCCGGTTAAGTGCTAATAGCTGGTCCCTATTGTACTGCCTCCTGCAAGAAACAGTGGCTCCGTCCGCTGGCTCAGGAGACATTTGGGCGATCAACGTGTCTGTGATGGATAAAGGTGTCGCCAAATCAGAAAGATATAGGAAGAAATTGATCCGCTGTTGCAAAAAGGCAGCCAACTCGTGTGGCGCCAGAAGTGATAGAACCACCCAGAGCCCTCAGGTGGTCAGGGTCAGGCCTACTATCTGAGCCCAGAGTTAGAACCAAACATGGTGAGGCAACGTTTAGTTTTTATGATAGATAGATTTGTTTATTTGACAGGGACAGTGCAATAAACATAGACAATTAATCAATGACAATCAATCTGATGTGTTGCACAGAGTGTATAGCTATTAGCTAATTTGCAACTCTTGTCCCTGGATGGGCTTTAGAAAGGAGAAACAAGTAAAAAGGAAAAAAAAAAAAAAGGAAAGAAAAGTAATACACAATAACCACATACATCAATGCAAAAAACATAAATACATTATAAATACACAATTATAAATATTATAAATATTATAAATACACAAATATAACAACCTGACACACATTTGCCTATTTCAGGCCTCCCTCCCTTCGTCACTCACTATAAAGAAACACATTCATTCCTTCCCTTCATTCACTCTCACCCTGCAGACAATCATTTCATACATGGGTACATTCTTGTTTATTTTTCAGCCAGTTTTTAACCTTTTTAGTGAATGTTTTAAAGTCCGTTATTATTTTAATTTCATTTGGCATTGTGTTCCAGATGTGACTGCCCTTTATAGAGAAAGCTGTTTGTCCAAATGTGGTTCTGCGGTGGAATATTTTACAATTATTGTTAACAGAACTCCTGGTGGCTCTGCTGCTCTCCTGTCTTTGGATGAAACCAGCAAGTGGCTCAGGTGCTGATTTATAGAAACATTTGAAAGTTAATTTCAGTAAACAGAGGTCAATGAAACTCTCAAAACTCAATAGGTTGTATTTTTTTTAAAATATAACCGTGATGCCACCTAATGGGCTTTTTGTCCAAGATTTTTAGGGTTTGATTATATAATGAACCTATATGTCTTATTGTGGAAGGGGCTGCTTGAGCCCTGACTGTCAAACAGTATGATATATGAGAAAAAACCATAGAATGCATATACAGTACAGCAGGTTCGTAAGGTATGTAATATCTAATTAATTTAAAGCAGTTCAGATTTTTTTTTTACTGTTTTTGAAATTTTCTTTATATGAAGATTAAATTTGAGTTGAGGATCTAGTACAACACCAAGGTATTTGAATTCTGTAACTAAACTGATGTCATGATCATGTATATTAACTTTAAAACATTGCAGGTTATATTTTTTGATTGAAAAGCACATTGAAACTGTTCTCTGAAGGTTCAGCAATAGATGGTTCTGGAGGAGCCACTCTTGGACATCAACCATACTTGTAGACAGTACATCTGCAGCCTGTGCTGGAGTCTTGGCAGCTGTGTAAATAACTGCATCATCTGCATAAAGTTGGCATGTTGCAGCAGAGCAGTGTAGCGGCAAGTCATTAATAAAAATGCTGAAAAGTAAAGGACCAAGAATGGACCCTTGTGGGATACCCATACGGTTGTTTAAAAGTGAGGATTTATCCTGGTGAACTTTTACACACTGTTCTCTATTCTGGAGATAAGATGCAAACCAGTCTAATGTGTCTGGAGAGAAGTTAAAAGATACCATTTTGGATAAAAGCAAACTGTGGTTTACAGTATCGAAAGCCTTTTTGAGATCTAGAAAAACAGCTCCTACCACATTACCCCTGTCCAAGGACTGTTTAACATTTTCAATAAGGCAACAATTTGCTGTTTCTGTTGAGTATCCTGGTCTAAAACCAAATTGATGTGGATGAAGAAGTTGACTGTCTTGTAAGTAGTCTATCAGCTGTGTAGCTACAACTTTTTCAAGAATCTTAGACAGGACTGGTAAAATAGAGATTGGGCGGTAATTGCATATATCGTCTTTACTGCCTGATTTATGCTCCTCACACGTGGAACAAACTCCCAAAAAGTATCAGGGCTGCTGAAACTCTGAGCTGCTTTAAATCCAGGTTAAAAACTCTCCTATTTGCTGCAGCCTTTCAGTAGAATAATTGTTAGACTCCTACAATGTCCTGTAACTTTTATTTCTTGCAGGTTTTCTGTCTTGTTCTATTTTAGCTGGTTTTTGTTTGTCTTTAATTTACTTTTTAGTTTGCTTCTAAATTCTTATGTATTCCTTTTGCAACTTCCTGTAATGTTTGAATGCTTTTATGTGAAGGCACCCCCGCGCCTTAATGTTAGTGCGGTGGCGGAGTGGTTAGCACTGCGGCAGCACAGCAACTCACCCTTGGCCAGGGGATCCTGGGTTCGATTCCAGCACCTGACCAACAGTGATCTGTGTGGAGTTTACATTTTCTACCCGTTTTTGCACGGGTTTATTCTGGGATTTCTCCGGTTTCCTCCCACATGCCCAAAACATGCAAGTTAGGTTAATTGGAGACTCTAAAGTGGCCCCAGGTGTGAATGTGTGTGTGAATGGTGAAAGGGCTGGGCGCCACACCAGTGACTGCTTCATCCATTCATGTGGCTGCCCTGTAATTTCCCCATTGTGGGAATAATAAAGGACTCTAAAATCTAAAAAAGAAATCTAAAGCACTTTGACTTGTCTTGTACATGAAATGTGCTACAAATAAACTTGCCTTGACTTGCCTTTGGGCGAAGGCTGAAGGGGGATTATGTTATGGGTCAGTCAGCCCGTCCATCCGTCTGTCCTTCCATCCATCCATCTTTCCCACTTTTGTGAAATCCACTCCTCCAACAGTTTTGTTCTGATTGTTTTGAATCTTGGTACCATGGTTTGATATACTCTGATGATGTGCCTATTGCAATTTCACTCTCAACAGATGACCTTGAGGTCAAAGGTCAGAGGTCATATTTTCCCTAAATCTTGTAAACACAATAAGTACTGAAAGAAATGATGTAGGCCAGGCCTTTTCAATTAGCGGCCCACAGGCCACGTGTGGCCCACAACCAACCCCTGAGCAGCCCAGGCCCAGTCTGTGGCCCAGCCAGAGAAGCAAAGGCCAACACGCTCCACAGAACCGCAGAAATTGATCAGCCACCACAGACCACAAATGTAACACTGTGCACAGCCCAGCAACCATCAACCCACAACGCAGCGCACCTGCCCTGAAGGGTGGACTCTATTATTATGATTGTGGCTGTCCCAGTAGCAGGACACCAAGCCTACACCAAATGTGAACGGGTGGTGCGGATTCACACAAAGTCAATAGAAAGAGGCGAGCACACACAAAATTATGCACTCGCGTCCAAGAGACAGTACCAGCCCCGAGACTCTGCCGTTGTCGGAGCAAAAGCATCAACATTGGAGAGCAAATCAGCTCAAAAATGAAACTGCCACCCACCCGGAGAAAGGAGTGGGAGCTCCCCAGCTGAACTGGGACGCCGCGGACACCCACCCACGGACTCCTGACACGGGCGTGTCAACAAGGCCAACAGGCTAACAATGCAAACGGCACCATCTTACGAAGCCCTGGAGGCAGGGAAAAACCCCCCAGGTGAGCCCCCCAGTGAGACAATGCAAACCAAATCATGACGTTATTTTGGGGATTTCAACAGCAGGTTGAACACAGCTGCAGAAGTTATAAAGGCAACTTTGCCTGTCTGCAACTCACTCAGACGGTGAATTCAGGTTCAGGTTCAGGTTACTTTATTTGTACCTGTAGGTAGATTTGTTTTGCAGTCTGGTGACATCCATATATACAAGCCACAAATTACATTCAACATAGACACAAACACAGGCACATATGAAGCTGACTATAAACATGATAAAAATACTCAAGGCTCCATCAATCAGGGTATGAAAAGACAAAGAGATGGGAGAAAAACCAGAGGTAAGAGAGAAGGGTCATATTAAAAGTTAAAAACTACTCAAAGAGGTTAAAAACTCAAAGGTCTAAAACCCAATAAAATATTTAGAACCAAAGTGACATCCTACAAAAATAAGTAAATATAAAATGGAGTTAATAAATAGGTACCTAAATTATGTGCAATATATTTTTACAGCTTGTTCAACTCTTTGACAGCAGCAGGGACAAAGCTGTTTTTGTAGCGCTGGGTTCTACTTTTTGGGACAGCAAACCTCCGTCTCGAGGGAAGAAGCTGAAAGTGGCAGTGCAAAGGGTGGGAGTCATCATTTAAAATGGAGGTAGCCATCCTCTGTACTTGTCTGGTGTACAGGGATGTCAGGCTCAGCTGTGGCTCACCAAGCAAACGACTGGACCATCTAACTACCTGATCCAAGGATTTCCTCTGTTTCAGTTTTATCTGACCAAACCATGACACTAAAGAAAAGGATAAAACAGATTCAATAAAAGCCCGATAAAACATTGTCATTATGGTTCGGTCAACTTGGAAGCGTGCAAGTTTTCTCAAGCAATGCAAATGTTGCTGACCCTTTTTGCACACCCTTTCACAGTTCTCTTCAAAGTTTAAATTACTACAATAATCGTCCCAAGATATTTGTAGGATTGTACACATTCGGTGGTCTGGCCTTTTAGTACGGTGACGTTGTGCCTGGGATTTTTCCTCCTAAAGTTAATAATCATGTCTTTAGTTTTTGTCGTATTCAGCTGCAGGTAGGAATCCTCACACCAGTGAACAAAATCATCAACTACTGGGCCGTGGCCACTCTCACCATCCTGGAGGAGACTGACAATAACTGAGTCATCAGCATACTTTATAATGTGTCTGTTGTCATGTCTGCTCCGACACATGTTTGTGTACAGGATGAAGAGTAGTGGTGACAACACACACCCCTGAGGAGAGCCAGTAGAAGAGCACTTTAGGGCAGACAATGTACCATTGACCCTTACTCTCTGCGTCCTGTTGGTTAAGAAATCCAGAATCCAACCCACCAGATTATTGCTCAAATCAAATTGCTGCAGGAGCCTTTCAACTAAGATATGAGGATGGATTGTATTAAAGGCGGAGGAAAAGTCCACAAATAAAAGCCTGGCATGTATCCCATTAAAATCCAGATGTTTAAAAAGCATGTTAAACAGAGTGACAGTGGCATCCTCCCCTCCTCTGTGAGACCTATAGGCAAACTGCAGAGGATCCAATGCATGCTCAGTCTGCTTTAGGACCTCACATCTGACCAATTTTTCAAAAATTTTCATTAAAATTGAAGTCAAAGCAACTGGTCTAAAGTCGTTTAACGTTTTAGGACAGCTGGATTTTGGAACGGGAACAACCACGGCTTCTTTCCAGATCTTAGGCACATGTTGTGTCTGTAAGGACTTGTTGAAAATGTAATGAAATATAGGACTCAGTTCATGTGCACAGGACTTTACCAGGCGTCCACATATATTATCAGGGCCCTGACTTTTGCTCACTTTTACAGCGCAGAACTCCCTTTTAACATCCTGCACCTCAATATTAAAGTGCTGATTGTCTTTGAGTTTCTGTTTCAAATCTTGGGTTTCTGTGCTAAAATCAAAGGAGTCAAAACGACCATAAAAACAATTAAGAGCATTAGCCAGCTCTGTGTCTGAATTAAAACCATCTAAAAACACACGATTACTGCGCTCTGTGCTCTGAAGGCCTACAATAGTTTTCATACTGGCCCAGGCTGAACCAACTTTCTTTGCTGCCATCTTGCTTTCCAACTCTGATTTATAATTCTGTTTTGCTCTTAAAAGTTCGGCCTTCAGCTCCTTTGTGGCAACCTGTAGCTCAGAAACAGACTCCTGTTTAAAGGCAAGTGCTTTCCTCTGTAAGCAGGATTTAACTGATTTTGTAACCCATGGTTTGTTGTTGGGATATATTTTGACACGTTTACGTGGAACAATCTTATTTTTACAGAAAGCCATGTATGAGCATGTGACGTCCACCAAAGAGTCCAAATCATCCCCGCAGCCCAGTGTGAACATCTCCCAGTCTGTACAGTCAAAGCATTCCTGGAGGCTGTGCACTGAATCTTCTGTCCACACATCAATGTCTCTCATCTCCACCTTGCCTCTTCTGAGAGCAGTTTTATATGTGGGCAGCAAATGTACACAGTTGTGATCTGAGGATCCTAAAGGAGGAAGGGGGAGTGATTTATAGGCCCTCTCTATGGATCCATAGCACAGGTCCAATGTCTTTTTTCGCCTGGTTGGGCAGGAGACATACTGATAAAAGTTTTTAAGTGTCTTCTTTAAAGAAACATGGTTGAAATCCCCAAGAATGAAGTTTGGCACCTCTGGAGAAATTGATTACAGCTGCTGGATCACATCAAAGATAGTGCTGCAAGCGGAGTCAGCGTCTGCCCTCGGGTGAATGTACACGATTGTGATGAAAAGTTGGGGGAACTTGCGAGGCAAATAAAAGGGGCGTAGTGACACAGACAGCAGCTCCACATCGGGTGTACAGATGCGCTCTCTGACCGTGACAGATGTGCAGTACTGCTTATTAATGTATAAACATATGCCGCCCCCCTGATGCTTCCCCGTTACCTCTTCCTGCTGATCCCAGCGCAGTGGGGCTCCAAAGCCGTCAATCCACAGGTCTGCGTCTCGGTCATGAAATCATGAATTCATGTCTATTTGTGTGTTTACATTGAGTTATAATGTAATCACACCACAGGAAAAATTCACCCATTGGCGTTTGGTGTGAAGGCACCTTAAAACATGTCATTGTCAACTCTGAAACATAAAATTGATGATGAAAATCATCAGTTTGGACTGATACCACAATAGTGGATGTGCAATGTTTATAGACAGATAGATGACTTTATTGATGCCAAACTGGGAAATTACATGTCTGTTAATGTTATCAATCTTTTCTTGGTGGGGTTTGTGCACTGAAGTGTTTGACAGTTCATTTTTTATTCAGCTAAATGCACTTTGTGATGTGCCAAGGTCAGTTATGACCAGGATGGAGTAGATTTGATTTCAAAAGGGAAACAAATGTTAATGCTACTAACAGTGCACATTGAGTTTTTATTCACTTTGAGATATGCCTGAGTAAGATGTGACCAAAATGTGTTTTTGGATGATTTTTTTTCATTCTATTTAATTGCTTTTCAAGAGGAAAAATGTTTCTATTACTTCAAGTTCAAAGATTCAAAGATTTGATTTGTCAATACTACTATATGTACAGGACATACAGGAGAATTGAAATGGCGTTTCTCTCTCTCTTCAGTGGTGTGCACATTATAAAATTAAGAAAAAAGGAATAAGGCTGGAAAAAACAACAGCAGTCTATGTACAGTAATGCTATCTGTAGTGCACATGGTGACAAAAGATAGACCCAGACCTCCCATAGTGCAAATAAAGATAAACAATGAAACCCAGCAGTCCTATATAGAGAAAAGTAGAGCAGTAATACTCATAGTTGCAAGTTCGATGCGGTAGTGTAGGTGCAGACAGTGACAGATAGGACTGCATATGATCAATATTGCAATAACAGACAGCAGCAGGTTTGGCATTTGTTGGAGCCTTCTTGGCCAGTGATGTGGTGTTGTTGTACCTGGAGAGGTCCTCAGAGATGTGCACCCCCAGGAACTTGGTGCTGCTCATCATCTCCACAGCTGCACCATCGATGATTAGAGGGGGATGCTATGTGTGTCTCCTCCTGAAGTCGACCACAATCTCCTTGGTTTTTCCCACATTCAGGAAGAGATTATTGCCTTTACACCACTGGACCAGTTGGCTCACCTCAGTTCTGTAGTTGGCCTCCTCGTTGTTGGTGATGAGGCCCACCGCCATCGTGTCGTCCACAAACTTGATGATGTGGTTGGTGTTATAGGCTGGTACGCAGTCATGGTTCAGCAGGGTGAAGAGCAGCGGGCTGAGAACGCACCCTTGTGGGGCCCCTGTGCTCACTGTGATGGTCTTGGAGGTGTTGCTCCCAACCTGCACATTCTGTGGCCTCCCTCTGAGTAAGTCCAGCACCCAGTTACAGAGAGAGGTTTTGAATTCCAAGTGTCTGAGTTTTTGTATTAGGTGCTGGGGTATGATTGTGTTGAATACTGAACTGAAGTGCAAGAACAGCATTCGCACACAGGAGTTCTTTGAGTCCAGGTCGGTGAGGGCTTGATGGAGAGCAGCAGCAATGGCATCTTCTGGGGATCTGTTGGATATGTATGTAAGCTGAGATGGGTCGTGGGAGGGAGGGATTATAGAGTTGATGTTCTGCATGACCAGCTGCTCAAAGCACGTCATTATGATGGAGGTCAGTGCTACAGCCGGTAATAATTGTAGCTGGATGGGACGGGCTTCTTTGGGATTGGTATTATGGTAGCATTTTTGAAACGTTGGGACAACAGCTTGACTCATGGAGATTTTGAAGATGCCGGCCGGGACATTCTTGAGCTCCTCTGCATGGTCCTTCAGAACGCAACCTGGTATGTTGTCTGGTCCAGCTGCCTGGCATGGGTTGATCCTGCAGAGAGTCCTCTTCACGCTAGCCGAATCCAGACTTATGGCTTGCTCATCTGGAGGAGGAGTGGTCTTCTGTGCTGATGTGCTGTTTTGTGCTTCACAGAGGCTGAAGAAGTCATTTAGGTTGTTAAGCAATGTGATGTCACTTGCACAGGCCTGATGTGGAGGTTTGTAGTTTGTGAGGGTCTGTTTGCCACGCCAGACAGAATGTGCATCTCTGGTGTTTCTGAAGTGGCCAGATAGTCTTTTGCTTTTCGTTTGTTTTTCCTCATTGATGCCACAGGACAGGTTGGCCCTAGCTGCTGTTAGTCCTGCAGTGTCGCCGGCCCTGAAGGCTGCATCCAGAGCCCTCAGGAGCCGATGGACCTTTACTGCCATCCATGGCTTTTGGTTAGCACGAACAGTGATGGTCTTGCAGTGAATGACATCGTCAATGCATTTAGCTATGTGTGCTACAACAACCTCAGTGTACTCCTCTAGGTTTGTGTGTCTATTGTGAGTGGTTGCATGTTTGAAAGTGTCCCAGTCTGTAGTGCTGAAGCAGTCTTTCAGAGCATCAGAGGCCCCCTCTGGCTACACACATGTACCTACTTTTTTCCTTGTCTGATTGTTTTCACTCTGGGTTTGTATGGCGGCCTTAACAAGATAGTGATGGGATCAGAGAGACTCAGTTGGGGAAGGAGGGAAGCTCTGTATGTTTTCTTGTGAGTTATGTACACCAGGTCGAGCAAATTGTCTCCTCTTGTTGGAACGTTCACATGTTGGTATAGATTTGGTAGGAGGTCCTTTAAATCATCATGGTTGAAGTCTCCTGCTGTGATGAGGAATCCATCTGGACGTGCTGTTTGTGTCTCACTGATGGCCTGGTAGAGTTCATTTAGTTCTTTACATCTCTCGCCGATGGCGGTGGGTGGGGCATACACGGCGACTAGTAGAATGGATGAAAATTCTCTCAGAATGTAAAAGGGTCGGCACTTGATGATCATAAACTCCACCAATGGAGAACAGTGTTTGTGTCCAACAGTTGCATTATGGCACCAAGCATCACTGATGTAGACCCAGACGTCTCCGCCTCATGTTTTCCCTCCTTCCGTGAACACTCTTTCAGCACAATAGCATGTTAGCCCTGCTAACTGAATGGCACAGTCCGGTATATTGTCATTCAACCGTGTTTCCATAAAGATAAAAACACAGCAGTTCCGGCCATCACATTGCGTAGTTCTCAGGAGCTGTATGTGGTCTATTTTGTTGTCCAGTGAGCGTTCTTTGGGCAGAATGAGGGAAGGAATTGGGAGTCTGTGTGGGCTAGCAGTTAGCTTCATTCGGATACCTCCGCGTTTCCCTCTCTTTTGTCTCCGCTCACACCTTCTATGGTGTCTCCACTTGGGATGAGACACTGCAGTTGAGTCCGGGGGTGTGGAGGTCTGGTGGAGAAGACCAAGGCCACTGAGTTCCTCTGTAATGCTCTGATCCTGGACATAATGCTTGGACATATTCTTTATCTCCAGAAGGCTGTGACGACTGTAGCTTGTGTGCAGCATCATATGTGGACATTAAACACGTGAATATACACTTAAGCGTAATTTAAACAACACGAAATGGCAAAAAACATGAAGAGAGAAGAGAGGCCACTACTTGTTCACATGCCACCTCAGGGTTCATGAGCTGGAAGAGAACAGCTGAAAGACCAAGAGACCCGTGCAGAACAAAGTCGGCAGGAGGGGCTTAGAAGACACAGAGACAGAAGACACAAGTTCTGCTCAACCCCAACACTGTTATTGTGTTGTAATGCACTTTTGAGTACCTCTGTCATGTGACAAGTAAGATAAGATAAGCCTTTATTAGTCCCACAATGGGGAAATTCCAGGATTGCAACAGCACAGGGATAGCAACACTCAGAGCAATAATTTAGAAGATAAGAAAATAAGAGCAGTGAATATACACAGTGCGGAGCATTGTAGCTCGATTGAATAAACAGCATAACCGTCTATTTAGTTACCCTACATGGTATGAATATGTATCCATACATATTGTCACCCTCCATAGCGACTGATATTGTCCTGGTTGTATACTGGAGGTGACCATTTGTGTGAGTCTGTTGCGTCTTTTGCATTCAATACTATTAGGTCGTCACATTTTTTTGCTATCTCTGCGAGCAGCCCTGCTTAGGTTATACAGTCTGACAGCCGTAGGTAGGAAGGACCTGCGAAACCTCTCGGTCGTGCACCTAGGATGATGTAGTCTACTGCTAAATGAGCTCCTCAGTGCGTTCTGTATGTCCTGCATGGTGTGGGACTCGGACTCCAGCAGAAATGACAGCTTAGCCACCATCCTTCTCTCTCCTATCTCCTCCACTGGGTCAAGGCATTGCCCCAGCACAGAGCTAGCTTTCTTGATCAGTTTGTTCAGTCTCTTCCTATCGGCTGCTGTAATGCCACTGCCCCAGCAGACCACTCCAAAAGTGATGGCTGATGCCACCACCGTGTCGTAGAATGTCTTCAAGAGCACCCCTTGTACACCAAAAGACCTGAGCCTCCTCAGTAGGAACAGCCTGCACTGTTCCTTCTTGTAGAGTGCGTCGGTATTGTGTGACCAGTCTAGTTTATTGTTCAGATGAACACCCAGGTACTTATAGGATGTTACCATCTCAATGTCTGTTCCCTGTATGTTTACTGGTGCTGTGAGGGGTTGTCCTTGCCTTCGGCAGTCCACCACCAGCTCCTTAGTTTTCCTCGCGTTGATCTGGAGGCAGTTCCGATGGCACCAGTCCACGAAGTCCTGGATAAGTCCTCTGTACTCAGCTTCATCTCCATTGGAGATGAGGCCGACGATCGCAGAGTCATCAGAGAACTTCTGTAGATGGCAGTGTGTTGTGTTGTGTGAGAAGTCCGCAGTATAAAGGGTGAACAGGAAGGGAGCCAAAACCGTTCCCTGGGGGGCCCCTGTGCTACCGATGATCGTTTCGGACACACAATCCCGGGTTCTCACAAACTGTGGTCGGTTAGTGACGTAGTCCAGGATCCATGATGACAGGTGCTGGTCCACCCCTGCGCACAGTAGTTTGTCCTTCAGGATCATCGGTTGGATGGTGTTGAAAGCATTGGAGAAGTCAAAGAACATGGTCCTCACTGCGTTCCCGGGCTTCTCCAGGTGGGACAGGGAACGGTGAAGGAGGAAGATCACTGCATCCTCCACCCCGATGCCATGCTGGTAGGCGAACTGGAGTGGATCCATCGCTGGTCCCACCAGTGGGTGGAGGTGAGCAAAGAGCAGTCTCTCCAGGGTCTTCATCATGTGAGACGTCAGGGCCACTGGTCTGTAGCTGTTCAGGTCTTTGGGGTGGAAAGTCTTTGGTACAGGTACCACACAAGATGTTTTCCACAGCTATGGTATCCTCCCCAGCTTCAGGCTCAGCTTGACGATGTGCTCCACAATCCCACACAGCTGGTCTGCGCAGGACTTGAGGAGCTTCACGTTGATGCTGTCCGGTCCCGAGGCCTTCCTCGCCTTGATCTTCCTCAGCTCCGTCCTGACCTGGGTCCTAGTGAGGGTCAGGTTGGGGGGCTGTGTGCTGGGAGTGGGGAGGGTGTTGGTGGAGTGGGGTGTGGACAGCAGGTCTCGATGACAGTAGAGGCAGCAGTGGTTGTTGTGCAGTCGGGGGGGAGGGCGGTTGGTCAAACCTATTAAAAAACAGGTTCAGATTGTTCGCCCACTCCCTGCCTCCCATGGCCTGGGAGGAGGTATTCTTGAGCCCAGAGATGGTTTTAAGGTTTCTCCAGACCCTGCCGATGTCGCTCTGTTGCAGCTTGTCCTCCATCTTCTTCCTGAAGCTGTCCTTGCCTTCTCTGATCTTCCTCCTCAGCTTCCTCTGTATGGACTTCAGCATCTCCCTGTTCCCCTACCTGAAGATCCTCTTCTTCTCTCTCAGAAGTGTTTTAATCTCAGGGTTGATCCAGGGTTTGTTGTTCGAGCAACACCGTATGGTCTTGGTGGGTACGGTGTTGTCCACACAGAAGTTGACGTAGTCCGTGATAGTGTGAGTGAGGCCATCGATGTCCTCACCATGTGGATCGCAGAGCTGCTCCCAAGCAGTGGTTTCAAAACAGTCCTTTAGAGCGTCCATTGCCTCCTCAGACCTCAGTGCACATTTAAAACCAAGACAATGAACAGAAAGTGAATATTTTTCATCATATCGATCTCTGTTGGTTTGAAATTTGTCATATTCAACAGATCACTGAACATGTGCGGCCCAGTTGCATGTCTTGATGTCAATATCTGGCCCAACTGATTTTGTAGTTGAATAGCCCTGCTGTAGGCATTTCAAATTGATACAGTAGTTGTATCTAATACACAGTTTGGATGACTTACACCCTGACCTGACTATGGGTTTGGAGTCAAAGTTCAAAGTTAACACTGCAGTTGTACTTTGGTAAATGGTAAATGCTACATTTACTATTACTATAAAATGAGTAACGCTCGGGCCACCAAACCTGGTACATAGGTTCACCTTTGAATTCTGACCCCTGACTATGGGTTTGGGGTCAGAGATCAACATTAACATTCCGTTTGCCTTATTATTGTTCAACAAAGAAAGCTAGGGTCACCAAACTTAGTACACAGATTCACTCTGAGACCATGACCTCTGACTACAGGTTTGGGGTCAAAAGGTCAAAGGTCAAGGTTGGCACTCCCTATGATCTCTTACTATAGAACGTGTAAAGCTATCTAGGGTCACCAAGCTTGCTACACAGGTTCAACTCAGGATCCTGACCTACAACTATGGGTTGTATACTTTGTTGTTTATTCGTGGATGATGGCTTATCATAATTTGGTTCTGCCACAGTTATTATATTGAAAAGTTGAAAACTGTTCTCTGTCAGTAAATATTGGTATCTTCAAAGAATATGGAGGAGGGGGATATTGCACTCGCCTTAGAGTGTTTGCTACACGTTGTAAATGTGAGCCCCACAACAATTTATCATCTATCTATAGATCAATGCGAGGAAAACCAAGGAACTGGTGGTGGGCTGCTGCAGATGAGGACAACTCCCCACAGCACCGGTGAACATCCAGGGAACAGGCATTGAGATGGTGACATCTTACAAGTACCTGGGTGTTCATCTGAACAATAAACTGGACTGGTCACACAACACTAACGTGCTCTACAAGAAGGGGCAGCGCAGGCTGATCCTCCTGAGGAGACTCGGGTCTTTTGGAGTGCAAGGGGCACTCCTGAAGACCTTCTACGATTTGGTGGTGGCATCAGCCATCACATTTGGAGTGGTCTGCTGGGGCAGCAGCATCATGGCAGCCAACAGGAAGAGACTGAACAGACTGATCAAAAAAGCTAGCTCTGTTGTGGGGCGATGCCTTGACCCAGTGGAGGAGCTAGGATATAGGAGAGAAGAGAATAGTGACTAAGCTGTCATCTCTGCTGGAGTCCGAGTCCCGCCCCATGCAGGACACACTGAACCCACTAAGGAGCTGTACCATCCTAGGTGCACGACGGAGAGGTTTCGCAGGTCCTTCCTACCTACGACTGTCAGACTTTATAACCTAACCAGGGCTGCTCGTAGAGGTCGTACTAAATGTTCTAAACATAACAACTTTGCACAATAGAGATCGTCCCCTTCAATACACAACTAAGACAATTACAATTATTATTGAGGGTGGCAACAATTGTTGATTCAAATGTTAAATATACTGTCTAGGTCCATATTTAGATTCTGCAGCATAATTTAACAAACTGTAATGTTGTTGATACCATCTAACTGCAATGCTCCTGCACTATGTATATAACTGAGTACATATGTATATTTATTTACTGCTTTGGCTAACCAGTTCTGATCTTATTAACTATTGCTGTGAGTGCTGCTATCCCTTTGCTCCTCTTATCCTGGAATTTCCCTTTTGTCGGACTAATAAAGGCTGATCTTATCTAATCTTATCTTATTTTATCTTATAATTACTCCAAGGAATCTAAATTCAACCACCCTCTCAATTACAATTCCATCTATACACATCTTAACCTCACCTGCTTTCATTTAATTTGCAAATTCCATGAAATGTTTTTTTCTTCAAATTGAAAGATAAAAAAATGCTTTGATTAAACAAAAACAGCAATCATTTCAGCAATCATTTCATTTTCAACGTTTCTTGCCAAAACTTTCAAGTTATCACCAGAGCTAAAAAAAAAAAAAAGTTGGACATCCTCACACAATACAAATTTCAGTAATTTAGACATGTCACATCTGTCATTTATATACAAAATAAAAAGATAAGGTCCAAGGATAGAACCTTTTGGCACCCCACATTCAATGTGTAGACAGGTGGATTTTATTCAATTCAACTTTATTTATATAGCACCAGTTCACAACAACAGTCATTTCATAGCAGTTTAAACTGTAGGAAAAACCCCACAATTGCAGAAAGACCCCAGTAATCAGGTCATCCCCTGTGAGCAGCACTGGGTGATGGTGGAGAGGAAAAACTCCCTTTTAGCAGGAAGAAACCTCCAGCACAACCAGGCTCAGGGAGGGGCAGTCATCCGCTGCAACTGGCTGGGGGGTGAGGGGAGAGAGAGGAAAAGAACAGACATGTAGAAAGCAAACAGCACGACGGGACTCAATCTATGGGAGAGAACAAACAGATGTTAATGACCAGCAAAGATATTTTTTATGAATGAATGAATCTTTATTTCGGATAGATTGAAAGCAAAGATTAAAAAAAAAAAAGAAACAGAACAATATAACAAAGGGGAAAAAAAATCCAACAAGGTCAAATCAAACAATAACTCCTCTGACTATACAGTTCAACATACACTACTGTTCAAAAGTTTGGGGTCACCCAGACAATTATTTTGTGTTTTCCATGAAAAGTCACACTTATTTACCACCATGAGTTGTAAATAGAAAATATAGTCAAGACATTGACAAGGTTAGAAATAATGATTTGTATTTGAAATAATAATTTTTTCCTTCAAACTTTGCTTTCATCAAAGAATCCTGCAGCAATTACAGCATTGCAGACCTTTCTGAGTGACCCCAAACTTTTGAACGGTAGTGTAAGTTATCCGAAATGGGTGATGGCTGAAGCCGCAGCTTATATTGCCCACCCATATTCCATTCAAGAATCCAAAACAAAAACAAAACAAGAGTGATTACAATTCAGAACAAAGCTAAGACAAAATGTGAAAAAAAAAATAAGCAACAACACAACACAGACTGGATATGATAATAATAATAATCACATAATCCTTATGTGATTTTACGTCATCTTGTATATATGTTTGGAGTATTTCTTCCTTTAGTTTTTGTTTAAATTGTCCAAGTGTTGTAGATGATTTTAATTCAGGTCCAAAAGTGTTCCACAAACTGACTCCTTGCACTGAAATACAGTGTTGCTTGGTGGTAGTTCTCACTGAAGGTTTTTGAAATATACATGTTCCTCTGAAATGATATTGTTTCTCCCTTATTTGGAACAACTTTTGGATATTTGCGGGCAGTGATAGATTCTTTACTTTAAACATAATTACTGCAGTTTTAAAGTCAACCAGATCTTTCAACCTGAGAGCTTTTAATTTAAGGAAAAGTGGGTCTGTTGGTTCCCTGTAAGCAGCTTTGTTGATTATTCTAATAGCTCTCTTCTGAAGCATAAAGACTGGATATATGTTTGTTTTATATGTATTTCCCCATACTTCAGTACAATATGTCATGTATGGGAGTATTTATGAATGATACAAAGTATATAATGTGGGTTGATTCAGCAAATATTTCACTCTGTGTTGTATTGCAATTGATTTAGATATTTTACCTTTAATTTAATTAATATGTGACTTCCAACACAGTTTATTATCCATTATTACTCCAAGAAATTTATTTTCAGATACCCTTTCAATCTCTACACCATTTACACTGAGTTTAGATACTAAGTTGTTGTGATGGTCGTTAACCCCTTGCACTCCGGTCAATTTCCCTAAAAATGCAAAAAAATAACGTGCCCAAAGTAAATCAAAAGCTGTTCTTCAACCCTTTGCAGCATCTTCATGGGGTTGGTCTCATTTAAAAGAAAACACTTTGAATTTTTTGGCAAAACAGTCATAATCTCTCTAAGTGCTCCTGCCAGTGAGTAACAGTCATCTAAACATAGTGAACTTGAAGAAATAAATTTGGCCTGGGTGTTTTTTTGGATACAAATGCTTGCAAATAACACACAGCTTCAGATCCGGGCTGGAAAATGCAACAGAAATGTAGAATCAAGTGTTATCCAGCTGAGGTCAAAATTTTGTAACAATACCACAGAAAATGGATATATTACACAGCTTTTTTGTCAGGTTGTTCCCAGGCGTTTTTGAACTGTGCCAAATTGTGCCAAATGGCACAGTTTGGAAAAACGTCTGTAACTTTTGAATGATTCAATATAGAAGCTTGATCTTGTCTCTTGTCTTGCTCTAATGAAAGGTGACACTCAGGGCTGTGTGTGTGTGTGTGGGGGGGGTTGTTTACAAACAAGCCCCCACACACAAAGAAGCATGCCACGTAAAAAATGTGTGGCTTTTTTTTACAAGAAAAAATAACCTACAGTGCACTAAAAATTATACTAAAATATCTGTAATGTAGAAGATAACAACCCCCCCCCCACTACAGAGGATGGACATCGTCCATCGCTACATGACGGACCGCGGTGACGGTGCGCCGCGGTCTACTACACACAGTTGTACTAAAATATCTGCAATATATCTGCAATCCGCTACAGAAGAGGAGCGGGGGGGTGGCGTTCACGGTCCGGACGTGGCGCACGGACCAATCCGTCATGTGGCGATGATGCACAGTTGTAATTTACCGATCGGTCCAAAGTCATTTTGATTGCAATTTTCAGGGATAAAGAATAATTTAGCTTATAACACTTACCTGTCCACAACAGCAGTGTTGCTGGCAAACTTCTCTTCCTCATTGTCAGACGAGCATAACGCTGGTCCGCTTGTTATGACTCATGGTTCTGGTCACGCGACCCGGTCAAACCATGATTCCGTTATTGCGGTTTTGCGCTTCCATGATTGCGGTTTTGGCAAACGATTTTTCAAAACAAATAAGAACAGTAGTAAGAAAAAAAGACTGGCAAACGCGTGTGTGTCACCCAGCGGCTTACACAGAACAGATTTTATGCACGGGACGTACGCTTTCAATTGTCGAACTTCTCTGCTTCAATTGGCTCGCTGTATTTGCAGCCGTTGGTAGGCGGGTCCTTCTTGCTAGGTTTTCAGTCATTGGTTCTTCAAGGTTTCAGAAACCCAATTCAAGGCTCTTATTAGTCGAATGAGAGGTCAATCAAATCTAAACCAATCAAAGCACTCCTTTGGCTTTCTGTTCGTGGCTGTGTCTGTAGTGGGAGAAGGGAAATGCAGCTTTTTTTTCAGTGCACCCTAGGACACACAGTGTGCATCCTAGGGCGCCCTCGTGCGCCCTAGGACGCAGAGACGTGACCGCCCGCGGTATCCCGGAGTGCAAGAGGTTAACAAGGAAAAAGTGATAAATAAAAATTGGAGTTTTAACTCCTATTAGAATGAACTCAAAGAAGGAGGAATCCCTAGGCCAGGGGTCACCAACGCGGTGCCCGCGGGCACCATGTCGCCCGCAAGGACCACATGAGTCGCCCGCAGGCCTGTTCTAAAAATAGCACAACTCGCAAGTGAGCTGCGTCTAAGATGTAATTTTTTCTGCCGCTAATTTTTAAAATCACACTTGCATTTATATAGATTTTAAAATGACAATGTCTTAAAAATAAAAAAAATGAAAATATGTTCATTATACGTAAAGTTAAGGTGAACTCTGACCTAGTTCAAAGGTCAGTATTGTGTGCATGACTAAACCTTCGCGCTGGAGCGTAAGCTAGCGGGCCGGGCAGTGAAGATGATGAGCGGAGTGCAGTTTCCTAGCCCAAAAAAAAAGACAGAAAATTTATCATTTTCAAAGTGAGTGGGAGGAAGAGTTCTTTTTTACTACCGTGAAAGGAAGCTGCGTGTGTTTCATTTGCGGGGCGACGGCAAAGCGGCACTTCAACGTGTCATGAAACTGCTGCCCACTCTTTCTTTTTTTTTTTTGTACCCGTAGGTAGATTTGTTCTGCAGTCCGGTGACAAGCCACCAGCTGCCGGTCGCAAGCGCCCCTTAACTCCCTAACCTGCATGTTTTTGGCATGTGGGAGGAAACCCACGCAAACACGGGGAGAACATGCAAACTCCACACTGTTGACCGGGGGCAGGGATCGAACCCAGGATCCCCGTGATCCCCCGGCCGAGGGTAAACTGTGCTGCCGCGGTGCTAACCACTGCGCCACCGTGCATATAAGCACTCAGTGCTTGTTTAGCTTCTTCTCATGAAAGGACAGTGCTGGTTATTACTCAAGCATGATTCTTGGCAAGAACTGTATGGATATAATTCCAGTGAAGAAGAACACACAAAAGTGTGTTTATTAAATGTAACAGATTTTGAGCAGAATTGCAGCAGATTTGTTCAGTTAAAAATGTGATAATGCGGCGGCATGAAATAAAGCAGCGTTGTTGGAGGTTTTAAGTAACCCGTTACCGACGAGCTCCGCTCCCGGCGCCGTGCATGAGCGCCGAGAGCGAGCCCACAGCTCTCAGAGAAGGAGAGGAGGAGAGGCGGGCACAAAGCTTGTGCCCTACCAGTTGCAGGATCAGAGTGAGAGAGATAGAGAGCTTGCGTTACAGAGTTGCAGCTTATATACTCGACCACAACAATACATCAAAAGGAGATACCCCAGCAGTTAGTATGATCAAAGAGATAACAGAATAGGCATAAGACATTTGCATTTGAGAGACATATTGATCTCAGTCCCTAGGTCACAGTGAGGACAGGACGCATGAGTACAATGCATGAAAGGCAAGAATTAACATCACAGAGGTGAGCCAGAAGAAACGCGTCTGCCTGCAGACATTAATACACATTACACTGTTCTGTTACTTGCTCTAGCCGAGCGCTGTGTTTGACCAGTCTGTTGTGGGGGTTAACCGAACCGCCACACGCTCCCCCCCAGAGGGCGCGGCAGGGGGCCGAGACCTTGATAATCCATCTGTGTGAGCGAGCTGTGGGAGAAGCTCGCTGCAGGCGGAGGGGGAGGGAGGGGAGGGGTAGTAAGTGCCGGCAGGGGTTGTAAAATCGTCCTGAGCCGCGCAAAAATTGCTTGCTGTTCCGTGACGTCGAGGGGCTGTCCCGTTGCGCGTGCGGAGATCACAAGAAGAAAAATTAGTCTCTGACTCCTCTCGTGGCCATGAAGAAAAGCAGGAGCGGCTGTAAGAAAAAAAAATAAACAAAAGCAGAGGGACTGGCGTGTTGGCTTTAGGTGCAGAAGAAACCCCAAAGCCCCCGGGAACAGCTGATGGCTGAAATCCCTTTGTGCCGTGGCTGAGACCATTAACAAATCCTTCAAGCATGCTGCATGCGTGCCTCAGGTGAGCGAGCAGCCCTGAAGGGCAGCAGCGTAGGAGGAAGGCAGTCTGTGGAGCCGCATGTGTCCCGTGCGTGGTGCGCCGTCCTCGTAACTCCCCGATGCGTGCGCGGGGGTTCCGTGCATGGGTGGGCCGCTGGAGTGGCGAGTCAGGGTGCAGAAACTTGGTGGAGATCGGCGCAGACGGCGTCGATAAAATCCAGGTTGAGCTGTGGCTGTAGATTGGCCATGGTGCGTTGGAGCGGTGAGAGGAAATAGACGATCTTTTGTCCCTTAGGCTCGTGCAGATGCGTTGGAGCGGTGGGAGGGAATAGACGATCTTGGGCACCGCTCGGCCGTGGTGCGTTCAGGCCCGCGTGTTGCGTTCTCCGCCGGCCCTGGAGGTTGCCGTCGTGGAGAAGGGACGAGGTGCCCGCGCTCTCGTGTGAAGGAACTGCGAGCGCGGCCGGTCCAGCGTGGATGAGCAGATCTCAGACGTGCAGATCTCATCCTGAAGAACGGGTCCACCAGTGCAGCTGTCCAGCTCAGAAGGTTGCTTTCGCACAAAACGTGCGCGTGTTCAAGGGGTCACCAGTGCGGCGGCATGAGATAAAGCGGCGTAGTTGGAGGTTTTAAGTAGAGTTTTATTATCATACCGCCGTCACGAGCTCCGCTCCCGGCGCCGTGCATGAGCACCGAGAGCGAGCCCACGGCTCTCAGAGAAGGGACACACAGTCTGTGTCCTGCAGCAGGGTTGAAGTCAGATTGAGAGTGAGAGAGCTTGCGTTACAGAGTTGCAGCTTATATACTCGACCACAACAATACATCAAAAGGAGATACCCCAGCAGTTAGTACGATCAAAGAGATAACAGAACAGGCATAAGACATTTGCATTTGAGAGACATATTGATCTCAGTCCCTAGGTCACAGTGAGGACAGGACGCATGAGTACAATGCATGAAAGGCAAGAATTAACATCACAGAGGTGAGCCAGATGAAACGTGTCTGCCTGCAGACATTAATACACATTACACTGTTCTGTTACTTGCTCTAGCCGAGCGCTGTGTTTGACCAGTCTGTTGTGGGGGTTAACCGAACCGCCACAATAAGATTTATTTAATATGAAAGTTGATTTTTCTTAAATGTTGCATAACTTTTTCAAACATGGTTCAACATAGTTCATGAATTAAAAGGGTTTAGTTTTTTATGGTTAAAAGGGACTGGTGAAAACCGGACATTTTTTTAATGAAATGTAGAAGTGATCATCTGAACAATTGCTGAGATTAATAAAAATAAAGTGTTGAATATTGATCTTGTCTGTTACCCACTCTAAGTTATTGATAATTATTTATTTATGTGTGTATATATATATATATATATATATATATATATATATATATATATATATATATATATATATATATATACACAATTTGTTATTTTAGTCAAGCTGGTGCCCTTCACATGACTCGATACCCATGAAGTAGCTCTTGGTTTCAAAAAGGTTGGTGACCCCTGCCCTAGGCATTTAAGATAAAAGAAAAAGAAACATTAAAATACAAAGTTACATAAACAACAAATTACGAGTTATCTGCTCTGTGACCGGAGAAGCAACATGTGGTAGAAGTCTTTGTTAGGACCGTCCATTGTTCTTCCCAAAGTTCTTTCTTGCTGTGTGGACCATGGACGAAGACGTGTCGAAGAGAAAGGAAGAGGCAAAAGAGAGTAGCGGCGAAAGAGAACCTAGCAGGGTGTCTCTTGTGGCTTATATATTTATACCTGCATGTGTATAAGTGCAAAGACACGTTTGAGATTACATACGTGGTTGACCTCACGCCCTAGAAGAGGACAAGGGGCCTGGACCGCCTGCGGAGAACACAGGCGGTCCAGAGCCATGGAGACGTGGCGGCAGAGGCCTGAAAGGACTTCCTGACCCCCTGAGGCCAGGTGGGAGACTGAAGGACACGGAGGGGGGTTAGAGGCGAGAGGGGGGATGTAACAAGGATGTGTGATTAAGCCTTTGTTGTCACTGATATAAATAGAGAGGTCCTGACTGCGTTCAGCCTCTTATGTTTCTGAGAGATTTGATGGGGATGTGACTTCATGAATAAAACCTGAATTATGAAACTATTCAGCTTCTTCATTTCACGCTCCCCACATTGGTGACCAGTTACATGAATATGGATGAACAGACGGCCCAAGCGAACGCCGTCACCATCAAACTACCAGAGTTCTGGCAGAATGACCCGAACTCGTGGTTCCTCCATGCCGAGGCGCAGTTCGCACTCGCAGGAATAACGACGGACAACACTAAGTTCTACCACGTCATCGCCAAACTCGATCCCCGCACTACAGGATGCGTGTGGAGTGTGGTACAGCAGCCGCCCGCCGACGACAAATACGGCGAGTTGAAGGCTGCCCTCATCGAGTGTTTTGCGCCCTCAGCCGAAGAGAGGGCCAAGAGGCTCATCGCTATGTACAGCCAAGGAGGGCGCAGACCGATTGCCCTGATGGAGGACATGCTTCACTTGAGGGAGTCAGACAATGACAACTTCCTCTTCAAACAAATCTTCCTCAGCAACCTCCCGACGCACACGAGAGGGACTCTGTCCAACATGCGTGGTGAGACTCAGCGGGATTTCCGTGCGATGGCCCGAGAGGCGCAGCCGCTCCTCAACTCCTGCGGCGAGCAGGCGACCACAGCTGCAGCGGCAGATCTCAGCGCGGCGAACCCGGGTAATGAGGAGCCGGAGACGACCGGGCTGTACCCACCCACCATGGCAGCGGCACGGCCACGACGCAGCGGAGGAGATGGCCTCTGTTTTTATCACCGCCGTTTCGCAGAGAAGGCACACAGGTGTGTGCCGCCGTGCAGTTACAAGAGCTCGGGAAACTTCAAAGCCGAGAACCGGTAGCAGCTTCGGCTCTCGGCGAGGCAAATAAGCTGCTTTACATCAAGGATGAGAGCTCCGGGCGGCACTTCCTCAAAGACACCGGGGCTCAGGCGAGCTTCATCACCCCGACCTATGCTGACCGGGTGGCTGGCCCCCGCGGCGACGGGGCAACGGCGGCGAATGGCTCGAACATCAGCACCTACGGAGAAAGGACTTTGTCTCTGTCTTTACACGGCCGCGCATATGAATGGACCTTCATCATAGCGGCAGTGAGCTTCAACATGTTAGGTGCTGATTTTCTGTGTTCACATAATTTGCTAGTTGATCTTGCCAACAGACGCTTAGTAAATGCACTGTCTTTTGATTCTATCCCCTGTGCAGCTCGAGTGTCTCCGCCACCAGTGCAGACCAACGTCGCCACAGCAGGGGGTAAGTTTAACGCACTCCTCACCCGGTTCCCAGCGCTCACCATTCCTACTTTTTCGGCAACAGTTGTGAAACACGGGGAGGAGCATTTTATCACTACAGTGGGCCCCCCCGTCTTCGCTAAAGCTCGCCGTTTAGATGCGGCTAAACTCTCCATTGCGCGCGAAGAGTTCACCAGCCTGGAAAAGCTGGGCATTATTCGCCGTTCGAACAGCCCATGGGCTTCGCCACTACATATGGTCCCTAAAGCCGACGGCTCCTGGAGACCTTGCGGCGACTACCGCAGGCTAAATAACGCCACGGCGCATGACCGCTACCCAATTCCGCACATGCTGAATATCGGTAGTAAACTCTGAGATCGCGGCCAGCTGTCTCTGCTGCCGGCCCAACCACGGTTCTGAAACCTTGGCCATCACAAATGTTAGCGGCTTGTGGTCCACGAACGCGGTGAAGCTGCACCCTTCCAGCCAGAACTGGAAGTGGCGTATGGCCAGGTGGAGAGCCAGCAACTCTCTGTCGAACGCGTTGTATTTACGTTCGCTGTCGCGCAAAGTTCTGCTGAAAAAAGCGAGCGTCTGCCAAGCCTCGGCGATGCGCTGCTCCACGACAGCCCCTATGGCCACGTCTGAAGCGTCGGTGGTGAGCGCTATGCGGGCCATCGGGTCTGGATGCGCCAGCAGTGCTGCATTTGCCAGGGCTGCTTTAACCTCCGAGAACGCCCGCTCTCACTCCGGGGTCCATTCTACCCTATCCGCGGGTTTCTGTTTCTTGAGCGCGGCGTACAATAGTTGCATGAGCTGCGCCGCGCGGGGAAGGAAACTGTTATAAAAGTTCACCATCCCCAAAAATTCCTGCAGTGCCCTGACCGTCTGAGGCCGGGTAAAATCCACCACGGCACGCACTTTGTCGGGCAGCAGGATGGCTCCTTCCGGAGAGACACGGTGCCCCAAAAAAATCAATCTCCGTCACGCCGAACTGGCATTTCGCCGGGTTGATTATTAACCCGTGCTCCTCCAACCTCCGGAAAACCGTTGTGAGGTGGGTTTCGTGTTCATCTTCGGACGCACTGGCTACCAGGATATCGTCCAGGTAGACGAACACGAATGGGAGATCACGCAGCACTGCATCCATCATGCGCTGGAACGTCTGTGCCGCTCCTTTTAACCCGAATGGCATGCGTAGGAACTCGAATAGACCGAACGGAGTTATTACCGCTGTTTTGGGTACGTCCTCAGCGCACACTGGGACTTGGTGGTAACCGTGGACAAGGCCTATTTTGGAAAAAATGCGTGCTCCGGCGAGGTGAACGGAAAAATCCTGTATTTGGGGAATTGGGTAGCGGTCGTGCGCTGTGGCTTTATTCAACCTGCGGAAATCACCGCATGGTCACCACGATCCCTCAGCCTTAGGGACCATGTGTAGCGGGGAAGCCCATGGGCTGTTCGAGCGCCTGATGATGCCCAACCTTTCCAGGTTGGCGAACTCCTCACGCGCTATGGCCAGTTTAGCTGCGTCCAAGCGCCGAGGTCTTGCAAAAACGGGCGGCCCGGAGGTGGTGATAAAGTGCTCCACCCCGTGTTTAACGATGGCCGCGGAAAACGTCTGGACCGTGAGTGCTGGGAACTGAGTGAGCAGTGTGTGGAACTTACCGCCTGTAGCTGTGACGTTGGCTTGTGCTGTTGGCTGGGTCACTCGAGCTATACAGGGGAGAGAGTCAAAGGACAGTGCATTAACCAGGCGCCTGTTAGCAACATCAATCAGTAAACCATGTGCACACAGAAAATCAACCCCCAGGACATGGTAATTCAGTGCTGCTACGACAAAAGTCCACTCATATGTACGGCCGTGTAGAGATAAGAGCAGAGTCCTCTCACCAAAGGTCTTAATATCCGAGCCGTTTGCTGCCAACATCCCGGGGCCGCTAGATCCTGCCAGCCGGTCAGCGTAGGTCGGCAGGATGAAGCTCTTCTGGGCTCCGGTGTCCACGAGGAAACGCCTTCCCGAGCGTGCATCTGTCAAGTAGAGCAGCTTATTCTCTTCACCGAGGGTCGCGGCTGCTACCGACCCCCGGCCTTGGCGTTTTCCCCCAGCGCTTGAATTGGCACGGTGGCGCACATCTGCGTGCCTTCTCTCCGAAGCGGCGGTGGTAGAAAAAGAGCGTGTCTCTCTGGCGCTCCTTGGCCCCCGCTGCTGCTACCGTCGGTGGCTCCTCGCCTCCTCTGGTCATCTCGTTGGGCTCCGCCGCTGCTGCGTTGACTGTGATCGCCCTGGTGGTGATGATGATCCGGTCTGCCTCCTGGGCTAGCGCACGGTAGTCGCGCGCGGCCAACCACAGCGAATTGGCAGAACCGCTCTCGCCACTGTAGGAAGGTTCTGGAGGAAGAGATGAGCAAACAGAAAGTGCCCATTGTCTGTGCCCATTAACGCCAGCATCTTCTCCATCAGGTCTACAGCCGAACCATCTCCTAACTCGGTCTGCGACAGGAGCCTCTCCACTCTCTCACAGTCTGAGAGCATATAGCGCTGGATGAGCGCAGCCTTGAGCTTCTCGTATTTGCTGCTGGCTGGTGGCTGATCGAGCAGGCTCGCTACCTGCTGAGCTGTGCGGGCGTCGAGCGCTGCGACCACATGGTAGAATCTGGTATCATCTGCCGTTACTCCCCGGAGGGCGAACTGGGCCTCGGTGAGGTGGAACCAAGAGCGCGGGTTGTGCTGCCAGAAATCCGGTAGCTTGACTGAAGCCGCACACGCATGGCTGGAGGTTCCAGTCCTGGCTGTCTGTGGGATGGCTGCCGCCTCGCTGTAGCTTCCTGACCGGGCCGGCTCCGGGGATCTTGCCTCGTGTTCCATAATACGTCTTGGGTCACCAGTGTGGAGTGTGTGAAATCAAAGGCAGATTCATTTCAGATGATTTATTACACGCTCACATCTCTCAAGCACAGAACAGACTGAACATTTAAGCAGAAACTCTCCTCTTAAGTTTCATGGCATTTACATCACACACATGACATTTGCATCACACTGCATTCAACATCCTTCATCCCTGACTCCTTCCTGCTATCTCACCAGGAATCTCCTGCTCTTTGTTCTCCCAAGCTTATCCACCGTCTCCTGTCTGAGATGCTAGATAATCTGGCTCCCCCAAGGTGCTACACCCTTAATAATAAACACCTTCATTTAAAAACGTCATTTTGTGTTTACTTGTCTTATCTTTGTCTAATATTTAAATTTGTTTGATGATCTGAAACATTGAAGTGAGACAAACATTCAAAAATATGAGTTTTTAGTGAGTGGAAGAGGCTTACAGAGCTCTTCACTCTTTTAACAAAACTTTTTAATTCATTTGGTTAAACATTTTCTGTGGGTCATTTTATTTCTGGTGCAGGATACCAAAAAATAAGTCAGGAAAAGTGGCAACTGCTGAATTTTATTCTTGGTGAAGCCAAGCTGGCAATACATGTTAGCAGAAAAAATAAAGTAGAAGGTAAACCAGTTCAAGATCCGGCCTCAGTGTGGTGCTGCAACATCCGGTCCAGACTGAGACTGGAGTTCAGCTTTTTTCAGATGACTGGGAACATGGATGGTTTTAGGCAGATCTGGTGTTCTAGAGATGTCCTTTGTAGTGGATGTGAGGATGAACTGTGTGTTGCACATTTTTTAGTTGGCTGATTTATGTGTTCAGCATGTTTTAACATTTTTTTTACGCACTTTTTACTTTGCTTTGATCCATCCATCTTCTTCTGCTTAATCCTTTTTTGGTCGCGGGGGGCTGGAGCCTATCCCAGCATCTTTGGGCGAGAGGCAGGGTCCACCCTGGACAGATCGCCAGTCCATCACAGGGCCAACACAGAGAGACAGAAAACCATACACTCTCACAGTCATGCCTAAGAACAATTTAGAATCCCCATTTGATGCCAATTAACCTAACTTGCATGTTTTTGGCATGTGAGAGGAAACCAGAGAAATCCCGAAGTAAACCCACACAGACACGAGGAGAACATGCAAACTCCACACAGGTCACTGTTGGTCGGGGGCTGGGATCGAACCCAGGATCCCCCGGCCAATGGTGAGTAAAGTGTTCTTGTACAAATCAAAAATCTTCTTTCTTCAATTATTGGGTTTCCTCCTACAGTTTAAAGTGCTCTGAGATGACTGTTTTTGTGAACTGGCGCTATATAAATAAAGTTGAATTGAATTCTTCTGGTCTTTTCCCCCCAGACACAGTGAATCAATCACAGAGACACAGATGAGCTTCAGCCTGTTTCTGTGTCTTACTGACAAACTGAGGAACTCTGCTTCATGTTGAACAGCAGTTAGGACTCATGTTGGACAGAAAATCATTCTGACTGTGTTTCTTCTCCAGGATGGACCATGGTGGACAGCAGAGGTTAGAACCTGGTGTGAGGAAGTGTAAGTTGGACTGATGAGGACAAAACAGAAACTGTCAGTTTGTCTCTGATCCAAAGTTGATAGTTGTGGTATTTATTCATCCACACATTACTGACAAAAAGTCTCATCATGAAACTTTCTAGGAATGAACAGCAGATCAGTGAGTGAAGAAAGAATGAAGCCATCAGATGTCAGATGATAAACTGCAACTGTCTTCTGTCTTTGTCTCTCCATCAGATTTCTGTCAACTTGAACTGGACACAAACTCAGTGAACAGAAACCTGAAACTGTATGACAACAACAGAAAGGTGACACGGGCGATGGAGGATCAGAAGTATCCTGATCATCCAGACAGATTTGATGTCTGGGCTCAGCTGCTGTGTAGAAATGGTCTGACCGGTCGCTGTTACTGGGAGGTTGAGTGGAGAGGAGACGTTTATATAGCAGTGAGTTACAGAGGAATCAGGAGGAAAGGAAACAGTGATGACTGTTTGTTTGGATGTAATAATCAATCCTGGAGACTAGACTGCTCTGATGATGATGGTTACTCTGTCCTTCACAATAAGATCAGAACCTTCATCTCCTCCTCATCTGTCTCTACCAGAGTAGGTGTGTATGTGGACTGTCCTGCTGGTCTCCTGTCCTTCTACAGCGTCTCCTCTGACACACTGATCCACCTCCACACCTTCAACACCACATTCACTGAACCTGTCTATCCTGGGTTCCGGGTCTGGGACCAGAACTCCTCAGTGTCTCTGTGTTCTCTGTGTTCTGAGTCTGTGTAGAAGTGACAGCACCTTCAACTCTGGTTTAAATGTTGATGGTGGATGATGTTCCACTTTGGTAACCTCTGATGGCGATTTCATGTTTTAGAAGCAGTGAAATGATCTCCTGACCACTGAACTCCTGTAAAAACTGGACTGACTTTGATTCTCTGTGAAAATCCACTTTGATTGCAGGAACATTTAGTAACTGTTCATGTCTGACTTGATCTATTCAGGCTTTTATTTTGAAGGGCTGCAGTCATGAGTGTTTCCTGAGCAAATTACGGAAAAAAAACTACTGAAATTAAATTGTAGTTTGGATTTTTTATTGTAGTTTAAATAACAGGTTGTACAGCATTTCAATGCAGAATAAATGATCAATATAAACATGAAATAATTTCCACATTAAATTATCTGGATATAATCAGCTTCTAAATATGAAGCAGGAAAAAAATCATGCCTGGATGTTCTAAAGACCACTGTCCACATGGAGTGTTTAAATAAAGATTTACTGCCTGACAACAGATGGACAAAATAAAATCCTTTGTCTTGTAAATTTGTGGATTTATTTCTCATCAAATTTCTCCTTTTTTCCTCACAAACATCTCATTTTTTTCCTCCTATTTCAAACATTTTTCTTCTAAACTTGCAGTTTTTGTCATGAACTCCCCATGCGCTGTGGAAAAGCACACGGAGGAGGAGAAGGAAGGATGGACTTAAGCGCGGGGTTAAACCAAACACACATTTATTGACATAACATCGTTCAAAACTAATAACTTACAGATAGGAAATGATGTACACAAAATGGCTGACGCAGACGCGAACAGCGGGCAGACCACTGTGTACTGTGGCCACAGAAAAATAAGGCTATAACAAATACGCTCGAGAGAGCGAGGAGGACCCTAGGAGGCTTGACTGACTTGGGAGGAGCAAACTCAGTAACAGCCTAAGCGTAGCAGTAGAACTGAAAGGAGAAACACTACCAGATAAGCATAGCAGAAATACTGCACAGGGAAACGCTAGTCAATTTACTCACAAGCAGGAACAGTCCCAGAACTCCAATACTCCCAGCGAGCACAAACCACAAGTCCTTCAGTGACGTGATGGTCACACAATGAAGAACCAATGTGTGACTCGTATAATGGTCCAGCGGTGTTTGATTAGCAAAGAGCTGCTTAAGTACAAACACCGCTGGCCTAACAAATTGAGCACACCTGGGCGAGGTGCAGGAAAGATAATTACCAGGGCACACAGCTGACTGTCGGGGGGGGGGGGGCGTGGTCAGATCGGCGAATGTTAGACAGTGACCACCAGAAAGTGGGTCAAACAGCTGCCCAACGATCGCCGGCCAAAGCAGTGGCCACAAGCATAGAAATAATAACACACAGGTGAGAAATGAAAACACAACACAATCAGAACCGAGCTTGCAGGAAAACACAGGCTCAGTTCATGACAGAGCCCCCCCCCCCCCCCCCCCCCCCAGGGGTGGATACCAGACCCCCACGGTAGCATCATGAAGACCCCCCCCCAACAGAAGTAACAGCAACCAACAACTCAAACCCCGGTGGGAAGTTGGGGGAACAGGAAAGGAGGGAACATAATACCCTGCCCAGGGCCCACAATTACCCCCCCTCCAAGTCCACAGGCGTTGGGGCTCAGAAGGCCGCCCTGAGTCCCAGGCCCAGCAGAAGATCCGGTGGTCTGCCAGAAAACATGGGCCACCAGACCCAGGGAGTCAATCCGTCCAGTGGCCGGCCAATATGGTTGATCCACCAGGGCCGGCGGGATGAGGCGGGAGGCAGCCTGCCTATTGGGAAACTCGCTGGTGGGTGACCAGACCGAAGGGAGTTAACCCCCCTGGCGTAGGACCGGGAGGAGAAGGGAACCACGGTGTCCACAACGCGATCTGCAGCGCCCTTGGTGACCCCGGCTTGGGGCCCAGCTGCACCTGCAGTGGACCCCGACAGTGCCGGCTCCGCTGCACCCACAATGGACCCCGACCAGGCTGGCTCAGCTGCACCCATGATGGACTCCAGCAGGAGCCTTGCTGCACCCACGGTGACCTCTGGCTGAGGCTCTGCAGCACCCATGGTGACCTCCGGCTGAGGCTCTGCAGCATCCACGGTGACCTTCAGCTGAGACTCCGCAGCACCCGCGGTGACCTCCGGCTGAGGCTGTGCTGCACCCGCAATGGTTCCGGTCTGGGACATGGCTGCACCTGCGATGGGCTCCGGTTGGAGCACCGTAGCACCTGCGGTGACCCCCATGGGGGGCCTCATGTCTCCCGCGGTTGCCTCCCCAGCGAGGGAGGTGATGCTCCTCATGCCCTCAGGCACTGGACCCCTATCCTCAGTGGCTTCCAGCAAGGTCAGCTACTCTCCGGCGACCCTGGCAGGGGGCTCCAAACCCGGCGGGAGAGAAAAAGAGACCGGATCAGGGTCGTCAGCAGCGGCAGAGCCCGGTGAGGCGGCCCCAAGGGCTACTATGAGCTGCCCCGGGCCCTCCTCACCATGAGTCGGGCAGTGTGACATTGACATGTGCATTATTGACACAATGGAGCGTACTTGCCTGAACTTGGGCTCCACTGTCATCCAGGACTCCATCGATTTGGGGTGCGTTGACTCCATCGTTTTGCCTGGTGCTGTGCCCCCGTCGACCTCCTTTGTGATCGCCAGCCTCGCATCGTCATCCGTAGGCAACCCCAGAGGCGGCAGCTCCTCTCTAGTGACCCTAGGGAGGGGCTTGACAGGCATAGGAGAGAAGGAAAGGTTTGGGTCGCCAGCAGCGGCAGATACTGGCGAGGAGAGCCCATGTGTGGCCTCTTCTCCCCAAGAGCCAGACAAGATCTCTCAATCATTGGCAAATGAACTACAGGAGAGATAACTTGCCTGTGCTCGAGCTCTACCACTGTCCAGGACTCCAACGTTGCCGATGATGATGATCCGAGTCCCGTCGGCTGGAGGTCTGGTCTGGGGAATGACTCTGCTGCGGCGGTCCCCCCAACAGGCGTGATCTTAGTTGCAGTCCTTTCTTTCAAAGGTCTTTTTATTATTATTAAGTGAAGTATCAATACAATACAAAGTATTGGAAATTTTCATTTTTGTTTTAACCAAACAGTGCAAAAATAGAATTTAAAACTAACAAATGTAGATGCTTCAAAACACAAAAACCTTTAAGTAAACAATAATAATAATAAAAATACAAAAAAAAGAAAAATTGTGTGTGTGAGGTGGGGGTGGGGTAAAGGGGATATGAGCTACTCAGAAACTATAATCGTGGGTCTTTCAAAGAAATCAAGAAACAGGCGCCATAATTTATAGAATTTGTTTTCAGAGCCACGAACTGTATATCTGATTTTTTCTAAATCCAAACAGGACATTATATCATTTATCCACTGTAAATGTGAAGGGGGCGAAGAGTCTTTCCACTTCAGTAATACAGCACGTCTGGCCAATAATAATGAAAATTTGAAAACTTTTAATTTGGAATTTGGCAAGACAAGTTCTGGAGCCACACCAAAAATGGCGCATAATGGATCAGGTTTGATTTGATATTGCAGGACTTCAGACATAGTGATAAAAACAGAATGCCAAAAATTCATCAATGAAGGGCAGGACCAGTACATGTGAAGCAAAGTGCCAGGAGCGCTACCACACTTTTCACAAGTTGGGTCTATATCCGAGTAAATACGTGCTAACTTAACCTTGGACAGGTGCACGATCTTAAATTGAATAAGAGCGTGACGAGCACACATTGATACAGTGTGAACCTGGCCAAGAATAGAGTCCCACAGTTCATCAGTAAAAGTAAAATTAAGATCTTGTTCCCAATTCAATTTAATAGCGGCCAGAGAAGAAGATTGTAAATTTGAAATTAAATTATATAAAACTGATATTACCCCCTTAGAAGTTGGTTTAACTAATCAAAAATCATCTAGAGGATTATCAGAAGGTTTTTGAGGGAACTGTTTTGTCATGGTTTGCACATAATGTCTGACCTGGAGGAAGCGGAAAAAATGTGTAGAAGTGATGTCGAATTTAGTGGAAAGTTGAGAAAAACTTGCAAATTGTCCATCAAAATATAAATCCGCAAAAGATTTTAAACCTTTTGTGCCATATATGAAATGCACTATCAATAATTGATGGGGTAAATAAATGATTTGCAGCAATTGGTCTTCTAATCCTGCATGCAGTAAAAACCCTGAAAAACAATAAATCCCCTGGGCCTGACGGCATCCCAGCTGAACTTCTCAAGGAAGGAGGCTACCTCTGTACTCGGACACTGTATCTCTATATCTCAGAGGTGTGGAGACGAGAGTGTGTCCCACAACAGTGGAAAGATGACAACATTGTGACCATCTACAAGAACAAAGGAGACAAATCCATCTGCTCCAATAGTAGGGGTATCTCTCTGTTGGCTACTGCTGGAAAGGTCCTTGCCAAGGTCATGCTCCGCAGACTCATCTCTGCAATATCAGAGCGGGTCACCCCAGAGTCAATGTGGTTTTCGGAAGGACAGGGGGACAGTTGACATGATCTTTGTGACGCGTCAGCTCCAAGAGAAATGTCGGGAGCAGCATAAGGACCTGTTCATTGCCTTTGTCGACCTGTCAAAGGCATTTGACACAGTGAACTACTGTGGCAAGTCCTAAAGAGATTTGGGTGTCCACCCAAGTTTCTCACCATCCTTGCGCAGTTCCATTCTGGGATGATGGCCCAAGTGGTAGTGGGAAGGCACAGCTCAGAACCTTTTGGAGTGCAAACCGGAGTGAGGCAAGGCTGTGTGCTGGTCCCAGTTCTCTTCAACATCTTCCTTGTCTGTGTAACAACTCTGCTACGTAGGAGGGTGGAGAAACAAGCTGGAGTTACCATTGACTTCAGGCTTGATGGTAACCTGTTCAACATCAGGAGGCTACAGGCAACTTCCAAGCTGACATCAGAGACCATCATTGAGCTACAGTACGCTGATGACTGTGCCCTGGTTGCTCATACACCAGACGCTCTGCAAAACATCCTCTTGGCAGCAGTAACTGCATACACCAGAATGGGACTGACAATCAACACCCAGAAGACAGAGGTACTCTGTCAGTCCGGTACCGGCCCCCCACAAAACCCAATAACCCTCACAACAGCAGGGCAACAGCTGCTCACAGTGCCCACATTCAAATACCTGGGGAGCATAATGTCTGACACCTGCTCAATGGATGACGAGATCCAGAACCGCCTCAAGCAAGCATCAGCATCTTTTGGTCGTCTAAGGAGAAGGGTTCTTCAGAACAGCAATCTCAAACGCCACACCAAAGTGCTGGTCTACAGAGCTGTATGTATCACCACCTTACTATATGGATGTGAGGCATGGACTATTTACAGCCGCCATCTGAGAAGCTTGGAGACCTTCCATGTAAGATGTCTCCAGAAGATCCTTGGCATCACTTGGAGGGACAGAGTGCCGCACACAGAAGTGCTGGAGAGAGCTGGCAGCTGCAGCGTGGAGTCCATCATGGCCCAGCATCAACTCAGGTGGTTGAGGCATGCCATCCGGATGCCCAGCCACAGACTCCCACGCAGAATCCTGTATGGTCAGTTACACCGTGGCCAACGCAGCACTGGTGGGCAGAAGAAGCGCTTCAAAGATCAAATGAAGTCCATCCTGAAGAGATGTCAGATCAACCCCTCTTCACTGGAGGAACTCGCTTCCTGCTGAGACATCTGGTGCTTCCACTCCTCACAGGGAGTGGATTATATGGAGGAACAGCGCACACAACACCGGACAGCAAAGCGTGCAAAGAGGCATGCTCACCAAGTCCCCCCTGCTCCCCCCAGCACCTCCTTCACATGCCCGGTCTGTAACCGAATCTGCAGATCCAGGATCGGACTATTCAAACACCAGCAGACTCACAAATAAAGAAGATGGTCATCATCGAATCGATGGACTACCAGAGAGAGAGAGAGAATGGAGAAAAACTGAAGACCAAAATTTTTCCTGAATTGAGACCAAATTATAAGAGACTGACGAACTACTTTGTTATTACCCGGTGTAGACAAGGCAAGGGGAAGTGGTGAACCTAAAATTGCCGGTAGGGAGGTTTGATTGTCCACATGTGACTCCATAAGGATCCAAATGGGTGATTTGGGTTCCAGATAGAAATGTTTCCAATATAACATGCACCTGATATATACTGCCCAGTAGTAATATTGAAAGTTAGGCAGAGTCATGCCACCCACTGATTTGGGTCTTTGAAGAAAAGCTTTCCTCAATCTTGGATGTTTACCATTCCAAATAAATGAGGTAATCAGAGAGTCCAAAGACTTAAAAAAGGATTTAGGAATAAAAATGGGGAGACATTGAAACAAATATAAAAACTCTGGTATTAACATCATTTTTACAGAATTGATTCTGCCACTTAACCTCTTGTGCTCCGTTGTACCGCGGACGGGCAAGTCTCTGCATCCTAGGGCACACGAGGGCGCTCTCGTGCGCCCTCGTGCGCTCTTGGACGCATGATCCTGATGGTGGTGATGTAGGTGGTGTGGCGTCCAAGCACGCACTGAAAATAAAAGCTGCAGACACAGCCGCGAACAGATTAGTTCATCTGATTGACCTGTCATTCGACTAATAAGAGCCTTGAATTGGGTTTCTGAAACCATGAAGAACCAATGAATGAAAACCTAGCCAGAAGGACCCGCCTCCCAACGCTGTTGTTTTTGTTCCAGCAGAGTAGACGTTATGATTTCTTCCATGGTCATCATAGACCGACGGAGGCTGACGATGAAGGCTGAGTGACACACACGCCTTCGCCAGTCTTTTTTTAATTACTACTGTTATTTGTTTTGAAAAATCGTTCGCCAAAAACCGCAATAATGGAATTATGTTTTGACCGGGTTGCAAGACCAGAATCACGAGAGGACCAGCGTCGCGTTCGTCTGACAATGAGGAAGGGAAGTTCGCCAGGACAATGTGGCTGTGAAGAGGTAAGGTATTATAAGCCAAATTATTTTTTATCCCTGAAAATTGTAATCAAAAATGACTTTTGACCGATCGGTAAATTACAACTGTGCGGCACACGATGTCCGAAGTCCGTGCGCCGCATTACATGGTTCTTCACCGCCTCCGGACAGTGAATGCCCCCCGCCGCTACGATTCTGTAGCGGGTGGGGGGGGGAGCCGCGGTGACAGCGTTGCTGTGGAAACATGCCACATCCGAGTGTAATCCGTCATGTAGTGAGGGCCGATCTCTGTCCTCTGTAGCGAGGGGGGGGACAACCTCCCCCCCCCACACACACACAGCCCTGAATGTGACCTTTCATTACAGCCCAAAATGAAGCTTCTACACTGAATCATTCAAAAGTTACAGACGTTTTTCCAAACTGTGCCATTTGGCACAATTTGGCGCAGTTCCAAAACGCCTGGGAACAGCCTGAGAACAAAGCTGTGTAATATATTCATTTTTTGTGGTATTGTTACAAAATTTGGACCTCAGCTGGATAACACTTGGTTCTACATTTCTGTTGCATTTTCCAGCCCGGATCTGAAGCTGTGTGTTATTTGCAAGCATTTGTATCCAAAAAAACACCCAGGCCAAATTTATTTCTTCAAGTTCACTATGTTTAGATGACTGTAACTCAGTGGCCGGAGCACTTAGAGAGATCATGTTTTTTTTTTTCCAAAAAATTCAAAGTGTTTTCTTTTAAATGAGACCAACCCCATGACGATGCTGCAAAGGGTTTTAGAACAGCTTTTGATTTACTTTGGGCACATTATTTTTTGGCGTTTTTAGAGAAATTGACCGGAGTGCAAGGGGTTAAGGACAAGGATAATGGGGACCATTTGGAAAGTATTAGCTTGCACTGGTCAAATAAGGGGAGAAAATTATTTTTAAACAAGTAATTAAATTGTTTAGTAACACATATCCCAAGACAATTAAAATGATCAATAACAACCTTGAAAGGAAAATTTTCAAGATCCTGAACTCGAATCTTTTCACTAATCGGAAACAATTCACTCTTATTGAAATTAATTTTATAACCAGAAAACCTACTAAAACTATCCAAAATGTTGAGTATAGCAGGTAATGAAGTAAGTGGGTTGGAGAGAAATAATAAAAGATCGTCGGCATAGAGTGAAACCCTATGCTTGATGCTGCCCCTACAAATGCCTAGAAAGTCCCAGCTCCCACGGATTGCAATAGCTAATGGCTCAATTGCCAAGGCAAAGAGCAACGGGCTCAAAGGACAGCCTTGCCTGGTACCACGGTAAAGCCTAAAATAGTCAGAATAGTGACAATTAGTTAACACTGAAGCTAAAGGACTAGCATAGAGACGTTTAATCCAGGAACAGAAGGAAGGACCAAAACCGAACCTCTCCAAAGTAAAAAACAAATACTCCCACTCAACCCTATCGAATGCCTTTTCAGCATCCAAACTAATAAGACATTCAGGTATGTTGTGGTGAGGAGTATAAATAATATTAAACAACCGCTGCAAGTTAAAAAAAGAATGGCGATTTTTAATGAAACCGGTTTGGTCCCGTGAAATTATAAAAGGAAGAATCTTTTCCAACCTTGAAGCTAACAACTTTGACAAAATTTTAACATCAGTATTTAACAAGGAAATAGGCCTGTAAGAAGCACAATCAACAGGATCCTTGTCTTTTTTAAGCAACACAGTGATACAGGCCTGATAACATGAAGGAGGAAGTGTACCAGAGTCAAGCGACTCTGTAAAAACTTGACAAAGGAAAGGGGCAAGGTCAGAGAATTTTTTGAAAAAATCAGCGGAAAACCCATCAGGTCCTGGAGATTTTCCTGATTGCATGGATGATATTGCCAGCTGAATTTCTTCTTTTGTAATGGGAGCTTCTAGAATTTGCTGAGATTCTGAGGAAATTGAAGGGGTATCAATAGAATAAAAAAAATCTTGCAGATCCTTTAAGTTTGTTGTATATTCTGAGGTATATAATTTGGAATAAAATGACCTGAATATATCATTAATCACTTGTTGATCAGATGTCACCTCTCCTTTATCTGTCCTAACTCCAGTAATAATTTGCTTAGCTTTAATACCACACAGTTGATTAGCTAAAAGTTTACCGGTTGTTTCGCCATGTTCATAAAATTCACTCTTGCTCCTTATTAAACAACCTTCAATTTGTCTAGTGGAGAGTAAATTAAGTTTAGTTTGTAATGTCAAACGTTCCTTGTACAGAGCGGGTGATGGAGATTGAGCATATTGTCTGTCAATGTCCAAGATTTGATCTAAAATAGCCTTCTGTTCCTGTATTGCGGATCGTCTTTTAAATGCTGCCAATGAGATAAATTCCCCCCTAAGAAATGCCTTCATGGCCTCCCATATCGTTTTGTTTGGCACACCAGGAGTTTTATTTTCTTTCAAAAAAACCCTTAATTTTAGAAGAAATATTCGCAACCAATTTTTCATCTGTAATAATGGATCCAGTCTCCAATGCTTTCTCATGGAGTCACATCCATGGAGGATCATTTTAAGTACAAGAGGGGCATGATCAGAAACCGAGATGCTATCATAACTGCAAGAGCTAAGGTTATTAATTAATAAATTGTCAACAAAAAAATAATCTATTCTGGTATAAGTATGGTGTACGTGAGAGAAAAAAGAATAGTCCCTGCCGTTAGGATGTAAAAAACGCCAAGGGTCTGTAAGGCTATATTCCTCAAGAAAAGACTTAACATAAGTGGACTAGACATCAGATATCAGTCATACGCCCATGCCACAGTAGGTCTGAGTGGTGAAGATGCACCCATGAGGGAGTCATTGTCCTTAGAAAATCAAGTGCTTCAGTTCCTTAATGATAAAGACATTAAGGTAGAAGCCAATGCAATCTCAGCCTGCTATGCTCTACCGAAGAAAGATAACAAAACAAAGAAATCAATTGTGATGCGCTTTGTGAACAGAAGGGTAAAGAATAACATACTGAGGCAGGCCAAAAAGCTAAAGGAAACTCAAGTTTACATAAATGAACACCTGACAAAAAAAAAAACGCTGAATTAGCACGACAGGCACGGATGCTAAAAAAAACAAGATAAGATACAAGCAACCTGGACAAGAAATTGTAGAATTTGGATTAAACTAAATGGATCACCTGAGCAAGCAAAGAGTATAATGATCAGAGATGCTACTGACTTAGATAAATACAGATGAACACTGATTAGAAAATTATGAGCCAATGATAATCCATATTCATACACACGATAAGAATAGTTCTTTTGATACACCATGCCAAAGTACTTTAATAACCAAAACAAACAAAAACTTATGACCGACTCAAGTAGACATCAATTATCCCCAGTTGGAGGAAGTCATTTGACACAGAATGAGGAAACTCAAACTCTGAAAACATACCATTATGCTGAACATAAACCACAAGAGATGGAGAATGATATTGATCCTGATAACCACTTTTTCAACAATATTCATAACCACTGTGAATATTACACTGAAAAACAATTCAAAAGTCAAATGCAATTAGATGGTAAACTGTCAATAATACACTTCAATAGCAGAAGTCTTAAAAACTTTCCACAGATTCAGGACTATTTAAAACAGCTAGACAGAAAATTCACAGCTATTGCAGTCTCTGAAACTTGGCTTAACGAAGAGCAGGCTCCCCTGATGGCAATAGAGGGATATCAGATATTTTATATTAACAGAACTCAAAAAAAGGGTGGTGGTGTTGCACTGTATATTGATGACCTGTACAGGTGTAAGCTTGTAAATGAAATGTCCTTAGCACTACCAGGGATTTTGGAATGTGTTACTGTTGAGATTGACCTAGACAAAACAAAAAATCTAATCATAAGCTGCATATATAGAACGCCGGGAACTTGCATTGAGACATTCAGAGATAAATTAGTCGAGCTGTACAATAATAATACTAGTAAGAAAATGGTAGCAATTTGTGGAGATTTCAATATTGACTTACTGAATCCTCATCAACAAAATGTAGTTACAGAGTTCATGAACTCTATGTACAGCATGAGTCTATATCCCACAATAACACATCCCAGTAGAATCACAGTTCACTCTGCTACACTTATTGACAACCTGTTTGTCAATGTTTTCGATAAGAAAATAGAAAGTGGATTATTGATAAATGATATAAGTGACCACTTGCCAACCTTTGCACTTATCCATGGCCACACGGGGGCCAATACAGAAAAAACTTCAAAATTGTTCAGACACAAATCACCAAATGCAATCAGTTCTCTTAAAGAGGACTTGCTGAAGCAAGACTGGACAGAAGTCTATGTATCAGATGTAAATGAAGCCTAAGACACATTTATAAACATTGTAACCACTCTTTATGAAAAAAACTGCCCATTAGTAATAAAAAAGCTTAAACACAAATTTGCTAATAAGCCATGGTTAACCAAAGGACTACAAAAGGCGTGTAAAAAGAAAAATTTATTATATAAAGCTTTCCTAAAGAAAAGAACAAAAGAAGCAGAGCAGCGGTATAAAACATACAAAAATAAGTTAACATATATAATAAGATGTAGTAAAAGAGACTATTACAGTAAAGAACTGGAGAAAAACAGAGACAATATTAAAAATACATGGACAATACTCAACAGTATCCTTGGAAATAAAAGCAGAAATACAAGCTACCCAACTAATATTCCAAAAAATAATAAAACGACTCAGAGTGTGAATATTGCTTCACCTGCAGATGAATTTAATAATTTTTTTGTTAACATTGGACCTAAACTGGCCCGAGAAATATCCACTACGGTGCCAACAGGTGATACAATATGCAATAACACTGCTGTAAAAGACTCCATCTTCATAAAGAACACAGACGAAATAGAGGTCATTGAAATTGTTAAATCGTTCAAAAGTAAAACATCTACTGACTGTGATGGTATCGACATGCTACTAGTCAAAACTGTTATCGAATGCATAGTAAAACCACTGACGTATATCTGCAACCTGTCTCTCCAATCAGGTATATTTCCCAATGCAATGAAAATAGCTAAAGTAATTCCGATATACAAGACGGGCGACACAGGGGAACTCTCAAACTATAGACCAATTTCACTATTACCGCAATTTTCCAAGATACTTGAAAAAATATTCTATGAGAGAATTGACAACTTCATACTGAAGAATGATTTATTATGTGAGCAGCAATATGGGTTCAGACACAAGAGGGCAACTGCATATGCCCTAATGGAATTTACAGAAAAAATATCAACAGCCATTGAAAATAAAGAGTATTCAGTTGGAGTATTCCTAGATCTTAAAAAAGCATTTGATACAGTAGATCATAATTTATTATTAAAGAAACTACAAAATTCTGGTATTAGAGGGGTAGCACTGTCCTGGTTAAGTAGTTACTTAAAGAATAGATATCAGTATGTATGTGTTAGCAACAAAAACTCAGAGTTGCTGAAGGTCACCTGTGGAGTCCCACAGGGTTCAGTTTTGGGACCATTATTATTCAATATGTATATAAACAATATATGTAAAGTCTCAGAAAAAATGGACTTAATATTGTTTGCCAATGACACTAATCTGCTATGCAGTGGAAACAATTTGGAACAACTTCTGGATACACTCGGGAAGGAATTAGGAAAGCTGAAACTGTGGTTTGATTCAAACAAATTAACGCTCAATTTAAGTAAGACAAAATTTATAGTCTTTAACAACCATCACAACAATCCAGTACCCAAACTCAGTGTAAATGGTGTAGAGATTGAAAGGGTATCTGAAACTAAATTCCTTGGAGTAATAATTGATAACAAACTATGTTGGAAGTCACATATTAATTATATCAAAGGTAAAGTTTCCAAATCAATTGCAATATTACACAGAGTGAAATATTTGCTGAATCAACCCACACTATACACCTTGTACCATTCATTAATACTCCCATACATGACATATTGTAATGAAGTATGGGGAAATACATACAAAACAAACATATATCCACTCTTTATGCTTCAAAAGAGAGCTATTAGAATAATAAACAAAGCAGCTTACAGGGAACCAACAAACCCACTTTTTCTTAAACAAAAAACTCTCAAGTTGAAAGATCTGGTTGACTTTAAAACCGCAATAATAATGTTCAAAGTGAAGAATTTATCACTGCCTGCAAATATCCAAAAGTTGTTCCAAACAAGGGAGAAACGATATCACTTCAGAGGAACATGTATATTTCAAAAGCCTACAGTGAGAACAACCACCAAGCAACACTGTATTTCAGTGCAAGGAGTCAGATTATGGAACGATTATGGACCTGAATTAAAATCATGTACAACGCTTGGACAATTTAAACAAAAACTAAAGGAAGAAATACTCCAAACATATTTACAAGACGACATGTAAACTCACATAAGGATTGACATATCCAGCCTGTGTTGTGTTGTAGCTTAGTTTTTTTTTTTCTCTCTGTGACATTCTGTCTTAGATTTGTCTTGAATAGTAACCGCTTAACTTAGCTTAGCTTAGTTTTCTTTTTTTTTTTCTCAGTCACACTTTGTCTTAGCTTTGTTCTAAATTGTAATCACTCTTGTCTTGTTTACTCTTTTTTCTTTGAATTCTTGGATGGAATATGGGTGGGCAATATAAGCTGCGGCTTCAGCCATCACCCATTTCGGATAACTCACGTGGAATTGTTTAGTAGAAGGAGTCTTTGTGTAATTTGACCTTGTTGTTATATTATACAGTTTCTTTTAACCTGTACTGTATTATCCGAAATAAATTCATTCATTCATTCACATAAGTTGCAGATTTATTAAGACTAGCAGGTTTTGAGAATGAGCGATCTAAGATCGGCTCCATATACAAATTAAAGTCAACCCCAAGAATTAGAGTGCGAAAAAAGTGTACATTATCAAAATTCGGCGCATACAGATTAGCCAAGGAGACATGTTTATTGTCAAGTTTACCTGAGGTAGTTGCAGTCCTGGTGCTCTGGTGTTCCATCCTCCATGCCCCCGGCTCCTCTGGCACAGCAGCCGAGGGCAACCTCTCCGCAGACCCATGGACAGGATCCTCCAGGGCCTCTGATTCCTCCCCCCCTCGAGCGACCTGGTTCCCACGCAGGCAAGCTCATTGGGGCACACAAAAGAGCCTGGATGAAGTCAGGTGAGGGAACAATATGTGCCGCTGGGGTGGAGCATTCAGGGGACTGCACACCCCGAGTCTCCTTGCCAGGAGGCAGGCAAAATTGTTCATCAACAGAGAGAGTCAAATGAGAATAAGGATAAGGGATAAGGACCTCTACTTATATAGTGCTTTTTCAAGTCTGAAAAACTCCTCAAAGCGCTTCACTCTATTCTAAGAGCCTATAGGAGACAGATATCTAGGGACATTTTTTTTTTTTAGACCAACCAATTAACCTAACATGCATGTCTTTGGATTGTGGGAGGAAACCGGAGCCCCCGGAGTAAACCCACCCAGTGCAAAGAGAACATGCAAACTCCACACAGAAAGGTTCCTACCCCTGCCAGCCTGGGAATTCGAACCTGGAACATTCTAGCTGTTAGGCAACAGTGCTAACCACTGCACCACCGTGCTGCCCATGACAAATGAGAAAACACTTGCCTGTTCTCCTGGCATTGGGCCTCTCCAGTGACCTTCGGTACTTCTCTTCTCCCCCGGCATTCCTCCTCGACCCGACTGTTGACAGCGGCGAGCAGGTTCGCCCACTCCTCGTCCGATGGTGATACTGGGGCTTGAGCCGGCGTAGGGGGTGGAACCCTCACAGCCAGGGAAGCGCGTCCTCAGACCTCCCTTTTACGGCGCTCCTCTTCAACTCAGCGGTTGACCACACTGAGCAGAGCTGACCACTCCTCGTCCGCCGGCGTGGCTGCAGGGAAACACCTCCATGCGGGCCCCTGGGCAGGATTATCCAGGGCCTCAACCTCCTCCATTGTCCGGCGGCCCAGCTCTTGGACCGGCAGGCCCTCAGGAATTAAAGGAGGAGACACGGAGAGGGGAAGGAAACAGTCATTATTTGCAGCTGGAGGAGAGGTCCCAGTAGACTGCTGATACTGGGCCTCTCCATCGGGAGACACGCAAGATTCAATGTTAATGAATCGTTTAGAATGAAAAAATACTTGCCTGTCATCCCGGTCGATTACAGCTGCAGGCGGCAGACACTCATCCCTCTCCGTGCCAGCGGGTACATAGGTCCTCTCTAGGGCTTGCAGAGGAGTCGTCTCCATGATGACGGAGGTGGGCGTTCCCAGGATAACCTCAGCGGACCTCACAGCAGCCAGAGGGATGATGGCAGCTGACGGAGGAGACGGCTTCTCCCGGCGCTTCCACGCAGGACGACGCTGTCCTTTGCTTGCTGGGTTCGGCTTGGTGAGAGCGGGAGCGCAGACCTGGCGGGGAGCAGTTTCAGCGGCGTCCCGGGAGCGCCCTCCCTGTGGCGTGAGCCCGGTCTTCTTCGGAGACTTCCCCTCCCTCTCACCATACTGGCATCAGAGTGCTGCCAGCTGGGACATCCACTCAACTCCCTCAGGATGATCAGAGAGCTGAGGGCATCGTCGAACCTCGGCCTCCACCAGCTTGACATACCACATGATGTCTGCCGGGTTGGAATAACCACTTGCCATGAATATCAGGCCGTAGATGTCCATGAGAGCTTGACAGAGTTCCCAGCTGAGACTCATTGGATAACACCGGCCCAAACGCATCTCCAAACCAGATTAGCACCAACAAGCAATACACAAAAAAGAGAAAAAGGGATGTGTGGGTGAACCCACTAAATCCTTTTAACTGGCTGGACCATTCTGTCATGAACTCCCCGTGCGCTCTTCCACAGAGCACGGAGGAGAAGGAAGGATGGACTTAAGCGCGAGGTTACACCAAACACACATTTATTGACATAACACAGTTCAAAAATAACGACTTACAGATAGGAAACGATGTACACAAAATGGCTGAAGCAGAAGTGAACAGCGGGCAGACCACTGTATACCGTGGCCACAGAAAAATAAGGCTATAACAAATACTCTCAGGAGAGCGAGGAGGACTCTAGGAGGCTCGACTGACTCGGGAGGAGCAAACTGGGCAACAGCCTAAGCGTAGCAGTAGAATTGCATGGAGAAACGCTACCAGATAAGCGTAGCAGAAATACTGCACAGGGAAATGCTACTGGTCCAGCATAGCAGTAAAACAGCATGGAGAAATGCTAGTCAATTTACTCACAAGCAGGAACAGTCAAACAAGTCCAATACTCCCAGTGAGCACAAACCACAAGTCCTTCAGTGACATGACGGGCACACGACGGAGAACGAACATGTGACTCGTATAATGGTCCAGCGGTGTTTGACTAGCAAGGAGCTGCTTAAGTGCAAACACTGCTGGCCTAACAAATTGAGCACACCTGGGTGAGGTGCAGGAAAGATAATTACCGAGGCTGGGAACAGCTGATGGAAATAAGAGGGAGAGCGAGGGGGCGTGGTCGGACTGGCGAAAGTTAGACAGCACCTACCACAAAGTGGGTCAAACAGCTGCCTCACGATCGCCATCCAGAGCAGCAGCCACAAGCATAGAAATAATAACACACAGGTGAGAAATCAAAACACAAGACCAAGAACGATCAGAACCAAGCCTGCAGGAAAACAGGCTCGGTTCATGACAGTTTTTTTTCTCATAAATTTTTGGCATTTATGTTGTAATTTTAATATTTTCTTATAAAATTGTAGCTTTTTTCCTGACCAATGTGCAACTTTTCTCTTCTACATTTGAAAGATTTTTCTTGTCAATTTGCAAAAAAGTTTCCCCACAAATTTTTGACTTTTGTCTTCTACGTTGCTAAGATTTTCTTGTAAATTTACAACTTTTTTCTTGGGAATTTACAATTTTTTTTTTCCTTGTGAATTTGTGCATTTTTTTTCTCATTGAATGTAAACTTTTTTCCTGTATTTGTGACATTTTTCTGATGAATTTGTGAATTTTTTTCCTCATCAAATTTCTACTTTTTTCCTTCCAAATGTGGAACCTTTTTCTCAGGTATTGCAGTAATCCTGCATTCTGGCAGCGTCGTGCTCTGTTAGGATGATCAGGTCTTATCAGATCTTTGAAATAACAAGGGGCCTGATTATTTAGAGCTTTGGAAGTGAGGACAAGGATTTTAAACTGAATTCTAAATTCTATGGAAGCCAATGAAGGGAGGCCAGAAGTGGAGAGATGTGATCTCTCTTTCTAGTTCCTGTTAAAACTCCAGCTGCAGCATTTTGGATCAGCTGAAGACTTTTTAAAGATGTTTTAGGACAGCCTGATAATAAAGAGTTACAATAATGAAATCTGTAATCTTGGCAATATGACATAAATGATAGAAGGCAGTCTTAGAAACCAGTTTAATATGTGAATTAAAGGAGTAAAAGAATTGGTGTGAATGCACCATAAACTGCTCAACCCCCCAAAAAGGCCCTCCTACTGAAAAAAGTCAAGTTCCATATAAAGTACAGTATAGGGTGTGCAGACGCCATGGGGCTGTCCTGGGCCTCCGATTAAAGACATCTTTGCCAGGGAGGGGGGCATCGACCCTGGAGGGGGAAAATGGCTACGGGTACATATGCTGTGGGGTTGCCCAGGCCCTCCGTGGCTAATTAATAGGTGGTGGTTGCCCAGGGACATTGGAGCTACCTGAGAAAATTTTATTTGTGTAAATATCTGTACATATTTGATAAAGTGTGTTTCATGTACATATATATATATATATACTGTATATATATATATATATATATATATATATATATATATATATATATATATATATATATATATATATATATATATATATATATATATATATATATATATATATATATTGTTTGCTGGTGTGCATGTGAGTGAGTGACTGTGTATAATATGGGGTTATGGGCAGCACGGTGGTGCAGTGGTTAGCACTGTTGCCTTACAGCTAGAAGGTTCCTGGTTCGAATCCCCAGGCTGGCAGGGGTTGGAACCTTTCTGTATGGAGTTTGCATGTTCTCCCTGTGCTGTGTGGGTTTACTCCGGGGGCTCCGGTTTCCTCCCACAATCCAAAGACATGTATGTTAGGTTAATTGGTTGTTCTAAATTGTCCCTAGATATCTGCTTCCTATAGGCCCTTAGAATAGAGGGTTAGTATTAGTGAAAGCGCTTTGAGTGGTCTTTGTGACTAGAAAAGCGCTATATAAGTGCTAGTTAGTTATTTTATCAGTTTTATAGAGACAAGGTCCATGTTGAATTATTTTGTGTGAATGTGAAAGGTTTGTTTTATTATAATATGCTAAGTCCCTTGTTCTTAGTGTGTGATTCTGGTTTTAAATTTGGGAGTTGTTTTTTTTTTAATGTCGTGTGTGAGTTCTCATTTTTCTAAGGAGGGAGGGAATGATGGATGTGTGTGTATGTGTGGCAGTGCCCACCCCCTAGGGTGCCGTGAGGTTGGCACAACCCCTTTGTATATAAACCCCTTGTTCTGTGTAATAAAGGAGAGTTCTATGTTGCATGTAGTCTCACCTCTGAATCCCTCATTTCTAGATGTAACAAGTAGTTTGTTGTTTAAACTTTTAAAAATGAAAACTGTTGCAGGAGTTTGGTTCCTACTGCCAACACCCAGTCAAACTGGTTTCCAGTGAGAGTTGGACTCCACCAAGGCTGCCCTTTGTCACCGATCCTGTTCATAATTTTTATGGACAGGATTTCTAGGTGCAGCCAAGGAATGGAGAGTGTCATGCTTGGTGACCACAGGATCTCATCTCTGTTGTTTGCAGATGATGTTGTCCTGCTGGCTTCATCCACCAATGACCTACAGGTCTTACTGGGACAGTTTGTTACTCAGTGTGAAGCAGCTGGGATGAGAATCAGCACCTCCAAGTCTGAGTACATGGTCCTCAGCTGGAAAAAGGTGGATTGTCCTCTCCAGGTTGGGGACAAGCTCCTGCCCCAAGTGGAGGAGTTTAAGTATCTCGGGTCTCATTCAGGAGTGAGGGGAGAATGGAGCGAGAGATTGACAGATGGATGGGAGCAGCCTCTGCAGTGATGTGGACGTTGTACTGGTCTGTTGTGGTGAAGAGGGAGCTGAGCTATAAAGCAAAGCTGTGGATTTACCGTCAATCTACATTCCTACCCTCACCTATGGCCATGAGCTTTGGGTAATGACTGAAAGAATGAGATCGTGGATACAAGCGGCTGAAATGAGCTTTCTCTGTAGGATTGCTGGACTCACCCTCAGAGATAGGATGAGGAGCTCAGTCATCCAGGAGAGACTCAGAGTAGAACCACTGCTCCTCCACATTGAAAGGAACCAGCTGAGGTGGTTTGAGCACCTTATCAGGATCCCTCATGGATGCCTCAGACTTGAAGTGTTTTGGGCATGTGATGCTGATCTAGGAGACCCTGGGGTGGACGCAGGACACGCTGGAGAGACTATGTCTCCCAGATGGTCTGGGAATGTCTTGGTATCCTCTCTGAAGAGCTGGAGCAGGTGGCTGGGGAGACTGAAGTCTAGGCTTCTCTGCTTGAACTGCTGCCCCCATGACCCGGACCTCCGGAAAGTGGTAGAAGATGGATGGATGGATGGATGGAAAATGACCTCCCCACACACACACACACACAAATGGTTTGATCCCTCCTCCCTGCTGCATGCGCTGGAGCTCTGGCTGCAGCCAGCCTGATGCCACAAACAGAGATTTTCCTCCCTATCTCAACAGCAGGAAAAGTGAGCGGAGGCCACTACAGCTCTTCTACAGGAGGGGGCATCACACTGGGGGGGGGGGGGGGGTACGTTTACCCAGGGCCCACTGCAGGAAGGGGCCCACAAAAAGCCTGGAATGAAAACAATTCTCTGTGTTGCATTCTTTTTATTTCTAATTAACCCTAGAACACTAAGTTCAGGTGAAAATCACCCGATGTTACTGTCCCGACAGTGTTACTAAATTTAACATTAGTGTTCTAGGGTTCATTAACGTCACAGTAAAATTCACCCTGGCTGAATGAAGTGTTTGAGAGACTGAATTTTGCATTAATAGTAATGATGGATGTTGTCTGATGCCACTCTCACCCCTTTATAAAGGTGCAAATAGTTATTTCCCCCCTGTCAGGTCCTTCATTGGTAAAACAATTTAAATAAAGTATTAAAAGTTATTACAAGGGGAAAAATAAAATGACCGACAGAAGAGAAAATTTCGACCAGGATGCCTCAAAAGGACAAAGCGAATGAGCCGCCCGGCCAGCGGTAAGTGACGAATTTGTTTGTTCGTTTACATTGTTGTGATTTTCTTGTTCATATACTTTGAAGAGGAGATAACAAAATGCCCAAAACAAAAAAACGGTGACAAAAAACAAAACCATTCTTTGTGTAAATATGGCCAAAGTCCACCTTTGGCTAAAAGTTATTTGATATTGCTGCTGTGGCATTATGCAAATTAGATATGAAAATTTATGCCTATCTCAAACTTTGGATCATATTCTACATCTTTCTAAATGACAGTAAGCCATTATCTCTTACCACTTTCAAGTTATAGCCTTGGAAATCTCTGAATTCTGAACTGAATATTTTCTTGAAAAAAATTTTGAACACTAGGGGCTTATATCGCAATGGAGCACCTGTGGCAGTCATTGAGTGAACGTCCATTCCAGTTTGAGAAAGGGTCCATCAATCCACTGATATCTTGTCAGAGACCATTAGAGATGTGAGGATCAGATACATGACTGATCTGCCCGATGGGCCGAGTGGGCAGATACCCAATCAAAGCTTTGTGCAGTTTGTTTTTTTGCATGAAGTATTACTTCTGAAAAAGATTGATATGCATTGTCTATACATTAGCAGATAAGTCTTTGAGTTCACCATGTTTTACTTGTTATTGCAGCCACCTGTTTTACAGATTAGATCTGATTATGTGAAAGTAAATCAAGACATGAAAAGGCGACATATCGCCAAAGAAAAGATGATATTTTGTGTAAATTCTGGGCAGGTCAAAGGGGGACTGGAAGTCAGATTCATGAACAGATTTAAAGATAAAATGAAGAAAGGAAAACTGTATGTAAATACTCCTAAAAGAAAAACACCTATTTGGCAAATTTGTTAATGAGAGTGGATAATATTACTCTGTACCCAGACTGTCATAAAGTCACTGAGTTGGATTTTCTAACTGTAAGACTGTTTTGTGGTCATACTTGGACCAAACTAGATTTTTTTTCTTTTTGTAAACCTGACAGTCAGACATGAAGAGAAAAAAGTGTGTCACCAAAAGAAGATGGAATATTTTTTCTGGGCAGGACAAGGTGGGACTGGAAGTCGGATTTATCAACAGCTTCAAAGGTAAAATGAATCCTTTGTTAATATAAGTGTGTTTCAACTGTCTTGCCTGATATACAGTTAGGTCCAGAAATATTTGGACAGTGACACAATCTTCATGATTTGGGCTCTGCATGCCACCACATTGGATTTGAAATGAAACAACTACAACAGGATTGAAGTGCAGACTTTAAGGTTTAATTCAAGGGGTTGAACAAAAATATATGATTAAACATGTAGGAATTGTAGCTATTTTTATACAAACGCTCCTCATTTAAGGAGCTCAAAAGTAATTGGACAAATAAACATAACCCTAAGTAAAATGTTACTTTTCAATATTTTGTTGAGAATCCTTTGCAGGCAATGACTGCATGAAATCTGGAACCCATGGACATCACCAAACGCTGGGTTTCCTCCTTTGTGATGTTTTGCCAGGCCTTTACTGCAGCTATCTTCAGTTGTTGCTTGTTTGTGGGTCTTTCTGCCTTAAGTTTTGTCTTGAGCAAGTGAAATGCATGCTCGATTGGGTTGAGATCTGGTGATTGACTCGGCCATTGCAGAATATTCCACTTTGTTGCTTTAAAAAACTCCTGGGTTGCTTTTGCAGTATGTTTTGGATCTTTGGTGAAGCGCCGTCAAATCAACTTTGCAGCATTTGGCTGAATCTGAGCAGAAAGTATATCCCTATATACGTCAGAATTCATCCGGCTGCTTCTGTCTTTTGTCACATCATCAATAAACACAAGTGACCCAGTGCCATTGGAAGCCATGCATGCCCATGCCATCACACTGCCTCCACCATGTTTTACAGAAAATGTAGTGCTTTGGATCATGAACTGTTCCAATTCTTCTCCAAACTTTCTTCTTCCCATCATTCTGGTATAGGTTGATCTTAGTCTCATCTGTCCAAAGAATGCTGTTCCAGAACTGGGCTGGCTTCTTCAGATGGTTTTTGGCAAAGTCAATTCTGGCCTTTCTATTTTTGAGGCTGATCCATGGTTTTCACCTTGTGGTGAATCCTTTGTATTTACTCTCATGAAGTCTTCTCTTTATGGCAGACTTAGATACTGATACACCTACTTCCTGGAGAGTGTTCTTCACTTGAGTGGATGTTGTGAAGGGATGTTCTTCACCATGGAAAGAATTCTGTGATCATCCACCACTGTTGTCTTCCGTGGACGTCCAGGCCTTTTTGAGTTCCCAAGCTCACCAGTGCACTCTTTTTTTCTCAGAATGTACCAAACTGTTGATTTGGCCACTCCTAACATTTCTGCTATCTCTCTGATGGATTTCTTCTTTTTTTTCAGCCTCAGGATGGTCTGTTTCACCTCCATTGAGAGCTCCTTTGACCGCATGTTGTGTGTTCACAGCAACAGCTTCCAAATGCAAACGCCACACCTGGAATCAACTCCAGACCTTTTAATTACTTAATTGATGACAGGTTAACCCCTTGCACTCTGGTCAATTTCCCTAAAAACGCCCAAAAATAACGTACCCAAAGTAAATCAAAAGCTGTTCTTCAACCCTTTGCAGCATCTTCATGGGGTTGGTCTCATTTAAAAGAAAACACTTTGATTTTTTTGGCAAAACAGTCATAATCTCTCTAAGTGCTCCGGCCACTGAGTAACAGTCATCTAAACATACTGAACTTGAAGAAAATAAATTTCGCCTGGGTGTTTTTTTGGACACAAATGCTTGCAAATAACACACAGCTGTCAGATCCGGGCTGGAAAATGCAACAGAAATGTAGAACCAAGTGTTATCCAGCTGAGGTCAAAATTTTGTAACAATACCACAAAAAATGAATATATTACACAGCTTTTTCCTCAGGTTGTTCCCAGGCGTTTTTGAACTGTGCCAAATTGCGCCAAATGGCACAGTTTGGAAAAACATCTGTAACTTTTGAATGATTCAATATAGAAGCTTCATCTTGGACTCTAATGAAAGGTGAAGGGCTGTGTGTGTGGGGGGGGGGGTTGTTTGTTCATTCATGAATGAATGAATGAAAAAACAAGCCCCCACACACAAAGAAGCATGCCACGTAAAAAATGTGTGGCTTTTTTTTACAAGAAAAAATAACCTACAGTGCACTAAAAATTATATTAAAATATCTGTAATGTAGAAGATAACAACTCCCACCCCCCTCTACAGAGGACGGACATCACCCATCGCTACATGATGGACCGCGGTGACGGTGCGCCGCGGTCTACTACACACAGTTGTACTAAAATATCTGCAATCCGCTACAGAAGAGTAGGGGGGGGGGGGCGTTTACGGTCCGGACGCGGTGCACGGGTCACCGCGGTCCGTCATGTGGTGATGATGCACAGTTGTAATTTACCAATCGGTCAAAAGTCATTTTGATTACAATTTTCAGGGATAAAGAATAATTTAGCTTATAACACTTACCTGTCCACAACAGCAGTGTCGCTGGCAAACTTCTCTTCCTCATTGTCAGACGAACATGAGGCTGGTCTGCTTGTTACGTACTCGTGGTTCTGGTCATGCGACCCGGTCAAACCATGATTCCATTATTGTGGTTTTGCGCTTCCATGATCGCGGTTTTGGCGAACGATTTTTCAAAACAAATAAGAACAGTAGTAAGAAAAAAAGACTGGCGAAAGCGTGTGTGTCACCCAGCGGCATAAACATAAACATATTTTACGTACAGGACGTACGCTTTCAATTGTCGAAGTTCTCTGCTTCAATTGGCTCACTGTATTCGCAGCCGTTGGTAGGCGGGTCCTTCTTGCTAGGTTTTCAGTCATTGGTTCTTCAAGGATTCAGAAACCCAATTCAAGGCTGTTATTAGTCGAATGAGAGGTCAATCAAATCTAAACCAATCAAAGCACTCCTTTGGCTTTCTGTTCGCGGCTGTGTCTGTTGTGGAAGAACGGAAATGCAGCTTTTTTTTTTTTCAGCGCGCCCTAGGACGCACAGTGTGCGCCCTCGTGCACCCTAGGACGCAGAGACATGACCGCCCGCGGTATCCCGGAGTGCAAGAGGTTAACGAGGGAAGAGCCCATGCAGCCTTGTTATTACCTGCGTCAAAGGGGGAGGTTATGTGATCATCGGTGTTGGTTTGTCTGTTTGTCTGTTTGTCTGTTTGTTTGTCTGTTTGTTAGCAAGCTAACTCAAAAAGTTATGGACGGATTTTCATGAAATTTTCACAGATTGTCAGAGATGGGGTATCCTACGGATGATTAGATTTTGGTGGTGATCCGGATCACCGTCCACAAGAAAACCGCCATTACGCAAAATGCCATTTTCGTGAATAACTACTAAACCACTAATCCTATCATTGTCAATCCAATTGTTGTGAATCCAATTGCTAGTCATATGTTTTCACGGTCAAGGAATCTGAAAATGTACACACAAACACTGCATGGAGGGAACTGTGGTGCTAAACCGCCATTATGGAAAATGCCATTTTTGTCAATAACTACTGAACCACTAATCCTATCATTGTCAATCCAATTGCTTGTCATATGTTTTCATGGTCAAGGAATCTGAAAACGTACACACAAACACTGTATGGGGGGAACTGTGGCCGCCATTACGGAAAATGCCATTTTCGTGAATAACTGCTGAACCACTAATCCTATCACTATCAATCCAATTGTTAGTCATATGTTTTCATGGTCACGGAATCTGAAAATGTACACACAAACACTGTATGGGGGGAACTGTGGCCGCCATTACGGAAAATGCCATTTTCATGAATAACTACTGAACCACGGCTTGTCATATGTTTTCATGGTCAAGGAATCTGAAGACTGTTTGGGGGAAACTGTGGCGCTTGGCGGAGGTCTGCGCTCTCCGAGTGCTTTTCTAGTTTTTTTTTTTGCAGCCTTCAGAGTCAATTGTCCAATTACTTTTGGTCCCTTGAAAAAGAGGCAGCTACGTATTAAAGAGCTGTAATTCGTAAACCCTTGCTCCAATTTGGATGTGAATACTCTCAAATTACAGCTGAGAGTCTGCACTTTAAGCCTATATTGATTATATAATTGTATCCTGAATATGTTTTCGTAAACAGCTAAAATAACAAAACTTGTGTCACTGTCCAAATATTTCTGGGCCTAACTGTATTTGTATAGAGGGTATGTACTGTACATGTCACAGAACAGAACTCATGACAGCTACAAAACCCTGGGTGGCGCTGTTAGTTTATGATGTAAAACAGAAAAATCACGACCAGTATTCCATCACAGCAGTGCACAGAGATCCTGCCCACATTATGGAGAGATCCCCTTATATCATTATGATTCATCTTGTCTGCATGCAGCACTCATCAGCAGCACATCTCTCTAGCCAGCCAATCAGAATCAGTCTAACAGTATACCATTATCAATATTTAAAAGAAGAAACCTCAGATGAATTTGTCTTCTTGCCAGTTTCATGCAATTTAGTCCAGTTGGTTTCAGAGCAAAATGTATGAAACCTGAAGGATCAAGCATACAGGAGCAGTGATTTTCTTTTTTTTCATGAGCATTTGTAAAGCGCTGAGTCTACGATCATAATATATACACTACGGTTCAAAAGTTTGGGGTCACTTAGAAATTTCCTTATTTTTGAAAGAAAAGCACTTTTTTCAATGAAGATAACTTTAAACTAATCAGAAATACACTCTATACATTGCTAATGTGGTAAATGACTATTCTAGCTGCAAATGTCTGGTTTTTGGTGCAATATCTACATAGGTGTATAGAGGCCCATTTCCAGCAACTATCACTCCAGTGTTCTAATGGTACAATGTGTTTGCTCATTGCGTCAGAAGGCTAATGGATGATTAGAAAACCCTTGTGCAATCATGTTAGGTCTGCAATGCTGTAATTGCTGCAAATGGAGGATTCTTTGATGAAAGCAAAGTTTGAAGGAAAAAATTATTATTTCAAATACAAATCATTATTTCTAACCTTGTCAATGTCTTGACTATATTTTCTAATCATTTTACAACTCGTGGTGGTAAATAAGTGTGACTTTTCATGGAAAACACAAAATAATTGTCTGCGTGACCCCAAACTTTTGAACGGTAGTGTATATATATAATATTAGTATGGTGGTGCCCTAGGCTAGGGAGGAATGATTCCCCACCTTTGGGGGGGTGGCGTCACCTGGGGTATATAAGCCTGGAGCGGGAGACATATTGTCTCCTTACTGTTGCTCCCGTACTGGCGGCAGGGTCTCCCTGTGTGTACACAGTTCTTGTTATTAAGCTTTATAAAATGTCACCTCGCCTCCTCATTATTTGGACACATTTGGTGACGAGGACAAACAGAGATGGAGAGGGCTGCGACTACATTACGTCATTTTTTGGAGGCTCCAGGTGAGCCGTTGGTCCCTTGGGCCAGGTGGTTTGCGGCTTTTCAGAATGATCTGCTAGCGTTTCAGAGTGCGGACGTTCCAAGTTCCCAGTTTTACTGGGATCGTCACTTCCTTGTGGTAACGTATCGTCACTTCCTGTTTTGCTGTCTGCCTGTGTGGTTGCTCTCCAGCTATTAGCTATGGCTACTAGCTCTCCTTCCTCTCCTCCTCTGGTGTGCTCTCTCTGTCAGATGTTTAGCTACACCTCTGCCTCTTTTAGTGATAACGGTAAATGTAATAAATGTTGTCTTTTTGAGGCGCTCGAGGCGAGGTTGTCTGATTTGGAATCCCGGCTCCGCTGCATTGAAACACCGTCTGCGCCAGTTAATCTTGACGGACGCCCATTAGCTGCAGCGGAGCTAGCTAGCTTAGGCCCCCTTGTCAGCGGTCCCCCGGCTCTCCTCAGCAGCGAGGAGACTGGGTGGGTGACGGTGAGAAGGAAGCCTAGTCGCAAAGCCCCGGTACACCACCAACCTGTTCACGTTTCTAATCGTTTTTTCCCCGCTCAGCGACACACCCGCTGAGGAAAAAACTCTGATCATTTTTTTTTTTTTTTTTTTTTTTTTTTTTTTTTCTCTCGGCGCCACACGAGTCGGCTGCCTTTTGCAACAGCGGCTCGATTCCGAGTCTTTTTCCCTTCCTCTCTCTTTTGATCCGTCTTTTTTTTTCACCCCACTTATATCACGGACACACAGATCGTCCTAAATGTCTCCTGAGCCGGTGGACGGAGCCACTGTCTATAGCAGGATACGATACAGCAGAGAACAGCTGCTAGCATTCAACCGCCACCCGGTCCCATTGGAAAAACTCGACATACCGAGTGAACTGAGGCGAAAACGCCGCGGCTGCCGGGCTGGAGTAAGGCGGAGGACAAAAAATATAAGGTACAGACCCTCCCTTCCATCTGTTGTCATGGGAAATGTACGGTCGATACTGGGAAAGTTAGATGAGCTAGCGGCTATCTCCCGTTATGATAGCACATACCGGGAGTGCTCTCTCCTTTTGTTTACTGAGACGTGGCTAACTGAACTAGCAGCAGATGCTAACATTGAGCTGGAGGGTTTTCACATGATACGAGCTGACCGAACACCAGACAGTGGCAAGGCTAGGGGCGGTGGAGTGATCATGTATGTTAACAACAACTGGTGCAGACCGGGACATATCACTGTTAAACAACGACACTGCAGCAAAGACATTGAGTTGCTAGCTGTTAGCATGAGGCCTACATATCTCCCGAGAGAACACTCACACGTGATCTGCATTGTTGTTTATGCAAATCCGACGGCGAACGCTGGGACAGCACGTGACGTCATCCATTCAGTAACCAGCAGGCTGCAGACAGAACACCCAGATGCTCTTCTCCTCATCTCAGGCGATTTCAACCATGTTTCACTGTCTCCCATTCTACCCACGTTCACCCAGTATGTCACATGCCACACTAGAGACAATAAAACACTGGATTTATTCTACGCAAACACTAAGGAGGCGTACACCTCATCACAACTACCCCCACTCGGGAGATCGGATCACAACTTGGTTCATCTCCGGCCGGTGTACAAACCCCTAGTGCACAGACAACCTCCGGCCATGCACACTGTGGAGTTATGGTCTGAGGAGACAATGGACACCCTAAAGGGCTGTTTTGAAGCCACCGCCTGGAAGCAGCTCTGCGATCCACATGGTGAGGACATCGATGGCCTCATTCACACCTTCACGGGCTACCTCAGCTTCTGTGTGGACAAATCCGTTCCCACCAAGACCATACGGCGTCACTCAAACAACAAACCCTGGATCAACCCTGAGATAAAAACACTTCTGAGAGAGAAGAAGAGGATCTTCAGGTCGGGGAACAGGGAGATGCTGAAGTCCGTACAGAGGGAGCTGAGGAGAAAGATCAGAGAAGGCAAGGACAGCTTCAGGAAGAAGATGGAGGACAAGCTGCAACAGAGCGACATCAGCGGGGTCTGGAGAAACCTCAAAACCATCTCGGGGCTCCAGAATACCTCCCCCCAGGCCACAGGGGGCAGGGAGTGGGCGAACAACCTGAATCTGTTTTTCAATAGATTTGACCAACCGCCCTCCCCCCTGACTGCACAACAACCACTGCTGCCTCTAAAGAAATCAAGTCCTGCTGCCCACTCCCCACTCTACCAACACCCCCCCACTCCCAACACACAGCCCCCCATCCTGACCCTGACCAGGACCCAGGTGAGGACGGAGCTGAGGAAGATCAAGGCGAGGAAGGCGCCGGGACCGGACGGCATCAGCGCAAAGCTCCTCAAGTCCTGTGCAGACCAGCTGTGTGGGATTGTGACGTATATCTTCAACATGAGCCTGAAACTGGGGAGGGTACCACAGCTGTGGAAAACATCTTGTGTGGTACCTGTACCAAAAACTTCCCACCCCAAAGACCTGAACAGCTACAGACCGGTGGCCTTGACGTCCCACTTGATGAAGACCCTGGAGAGACTGCTCCTTGCTCACCTCCGCCCCCTGGTGGAACCAGCGATGGATCCACTCCAGTTCGCCTACCAGCATGGCATTGGGGTGGAGGATGCGGTGATCTTCCTCCTTCACCGTTCTCTGTCCCACCTGGAGAAGCCCGGGAATATGGTGAGGATCATGTTCTTTGACTTCTCCAGTGCTTTCAACACCATCCAACCGATGATCCTGAAGGACAAGCTGCTGCGCGCAGGGGTGGACCAGCACCTGTCATCATGGATCCTGGACTACCTCACGAACCGGCCTCAGTTTGTGAGAACCCGGGACTGTGTGTCCGACACGATCATCAGTAGCACGGGGGCCCCCCAGGGAACGGTGCTGGCTCCCTTCCTGTTCACTCTTTATACTGCGGACTTCTCACACAACACAACACACTGCCATCTACAGAAGTTCTCTGATGACTCTGCGATCGTTGGCCTCATCTCCAATGGAGATGAAGCTGAGTACAGAGGGCTTATCCAGGACTTCGTGGACTGGTGCCATCGGAACTGCCTCCAGATCAACGCGAGGAAAACTAAGGAGCTGGTGGTGGACTGCCGCAGGCATGGGCAGCCCCTCACAGTACCAGTAAATATTCAGGGAACAGACATCGAGATGGTGACATCCTATAAGTACCTGGGTATTCATCTGAACAATAAACTAGACTGGTCACACAATACTGATGCACTCTACAAGAAGGGACAGCGCAGGCTGTTCCTGCTGAGGAGACTCAGGTCTTTTGGTGTACAAGGGGCGCTGCTGAAGTCATTCTATGACACGGTGGTGGCATCAGCCATCACTTTTGGAGTGGTCTGCTGGGGCAGTGGCATTACTGCAGCAGATAGGAAGAGACTGAACAAACTGATTAAGAAAGCTAGCTCTGTCCTGGGGCAGCGCCTTGATCCGATGGAGGAGATAGGAGAGAGAAGGACGGTGGCTAAACTGTCATCTCTGCTGGAGTCCGAGTTCCACCCTATGCAGGACATACTGAATGCACTGAGGAGCTCATTTAGCAGCAGACTACATCATCCCAGGTGCACAACCGAGAGGTTTCGTAGGTCCTTCCTACCAACGGCTGTCAGACTGTACAACCTAAGCAGGGCTGCTCGCAGAGATAGCAAAAAGACGTAACAAACTAATAGTTTTTTGAATGCAAAAGATGCAATAGACTTACACAATGGTCCTCTCCGGCATACAACTAGGAACATACCGGTCGCTATGGAGGGTGAGAATATGTATGGGCACATAATCATACCATGTAGGATAACTAAGTAGACGGTTATGCTGTTTCATTCCATCTAGCAACAATGCTCTGCACTGTGTGTGTTTATATATTTGCATATTTATTCCATCTAGCTACAATGCTCCGTACTGTGGGTGTTTATATATTTATATATCTACATATTATTCCATCTAGCTACATTGCTCCGCACTGTGTGTGTTTATATACTTGCATATTTATTCCACCTAGCTGCAATGCTCCGTACTGTGGGTGTTTATATATTTACATATTTATTCCATCTAGCTACAATGCTCTGCACTGTGTGTTCATATATTCATATATTTATTCCATCCAGCTACAATGCTCTGCACTGTGTGTCTGTGTGTGTGTGTATATATATATATTTTATAGTAATAGGTACATATGTTTATTAGCTGCTCTTGCTTGCTTGTTTTTTTTTTCTTGCCTTCTGATTGTTGCTCTGAGTGTTGCTATCCCTGTGCTGTTGCAATCCTGGAATTTCCCCGTTGTGGGACTAATAAAGGCTTATCTTATCTTATCTTATCTTATCTTATCATTGGTGACTCTGTAGTCAGAAACGTGAACCTAGAGACTCCAGCGGCCATAGTCAAATGCATTCCTGGGGCCAGAGCAGGCGACATCGAGTCAAATTTGAAAATGCTGGCTAAAAGTAACTGTAAATATTCCACAATTGTTATTCACGCCGGCATTAATGACATCCGTCTCCGGCAGTCGGAAGTCACGAAACTCAATATAGAATCGGTGTGTGACTTTGCAAAAACGATGTCTGCCACTGTAGTATTCTCTGGGCCCCTCCCCAATCTGACCAGTGATGACATGTTTAGCCGCTCGTCATCCTTGAACCGCTGGCTGTCTGTGTGGCGTCCTGCAAATGACGTGGGCTACATTGACAATTGGAGCTCTTTTTGGGGAAAACCTGGTCTTATGAGACGAGACAGCATTCATCCCACTTTGGATGGTGCTTCTCATTTATCTAACAATCTGGCATCTTTTTTATCCAAATTTCCAAAACCATGACTACTCAGAGTTGGGACCAGGAAGCAGAGTCGCAGTCTTTCACGCCTCTCTGCAGCTCCTCTTCATCCGCCACCCCTCAGCTTAGCCCCTGTCTTCCCCATCAGAGAATCGTTGTCTGCTCCCTCCAAAGTAAATAAAAATATAATGTATAAGCATCCCAAAGTGATAAAGCAAAACATTGGTAAAACTCAAATTAAACATAAAGCCTCTAAATTGAATGATTTGGCCTCTGTTCCTCCTCATAATTTAAAAATTAAATGTGGTTTATTAAATATTAGGTCTCTAACTCCCAAGTCTCTGTTAGTCCATGATCTGTTAATTGATCATCAGATTGATTTAATTTCCCTTACAGAGACTTGGTTAGGGCAAGAGGATTATGTTGGTTTAAATGAATCAACTCCCTCTGGTTATTTAAACTGTCAAAATCCCAGAAGTTCTGGTCGTGGAGGAGGAGTAGCAACAATTTACCATTCCAAATTACTAGTTTTTTTTCCCACAATATCTTTATTGAACCTTTTTTTTTTAAACAAACATGATACAAACAATCAAACACTAACACTAAAGTACTACAAAAAAAAAATGCACTAAAAAACACCAACAACCACCAACAAAATCAAATCTTCAACAATGCTCCTCTGTTTAGTCTAGACAATCCAACACATAAGTATACATATTATGTTCACCAGTTTGGAATTTACAAGGTCCACACATATCATTCACCTTCTTCTTCAAGAGTTATGTTTAAATTTTTTACATAATCAATAAAAGGTCTCCATATATTCTCAAACACTTTGATTTTCCTTTGATTTCAGTATATATGTTATTCTTTCTAATGGAAGGTTTGTTAACATCTGTCTTAACCACTGAGTCACATCTGGTCTATGAGTCTTTTTCCATAATAGTGCAATACATTTTTTGGCATTAAGCAAACTGAGGTCTATGAATGTTCTTTCACTTTTATTAAAATTATGCTTTTCTGGGTACAGACCCAACAAAAACAGTTTAGGATTCAATATGATTTGTTTTGAGATTATTTTTTCAATTGTTACCCTCACCTCTTCCCAAAACATTCTTATTAATCTACATTCCCATACACAATGAAATAGAGTTCCTTTACTTTCCATGCACTTTGTGCATGTATCTGGTATATTTTTGTTATATCTATTTAACTCCTCCGGTGTAACATACATCCGCATTAACCATTTGAAATGTATCAATTTAAGGCGTACATTTATTGATTTGGTTTGAGCTTCTGTACAAGCCAATTCCCATTGTTCCTCTGAAATTTCAGTTTGCAGATCTTCTTTCCAGTAGTTTAATCTTTTCAGTGAATTTTCACTTGAAAATAGTGTCAATGAGTTATAAAACTCTGAAATAATACCCTTTCTTTTACTATCTTTCATCAACATTTTTTCCAAGGATGAATAGATAGGTCGAGTGAGAGCTTTATTTTGATTTGATCGAATAAAGTTTCTAAGTTGAAGATATTTAAAAAAATGTGTTCTATTGAGATTAAATTTGATCCTCAACTCTTCAAAAGACATTATGTTTTCTGCACATGGCAAATATAAATCCAGAATCTTTTGTATCCCTTTTAAATTCCATACTTTAAATACAGCGTCCGCTCTCCCTGGTTTAAAATATTGATTACCCCATATTGGACTAAATTGTGACAATAACTGTGGTTCTTTTAAATAGTTTTTAGCTTCACACCATATTTTGATCATATGCTTTACAAATGGATTTTTAACTTGTTTTTGTAATTTTTTTGCCGAATCTGAGTATATGAATATGGGAAGAGGTAAAGGTAAATTGTATGATTCCATTTCAGTCCAGTGAGGGAGATCATTTGATGAAAAATAATATGTCATAGACCTCAGTTGTGCCGACCAGTAATACAACATAAAATTTGGACATTTCAGACCTCCACGATCAAATGGTAAATATAATAAAGACAGACGTAATCTAGCCCTCCTGTTGTTCCATATAAATTCCACTAACTTTTTTTTAATTCTTGAGAATAAATCTAAAGGTGGTGGTAAGGGAATGTATTGAAATAAATAAAGTATTTTAGGTAAGATATTACTTTTAAGTATATTAATTCTCCCGATCATCGACATTGGTAGTGACATCCATCTCTGAAGTAACTCATCAATATCTGTCATTAAGGCTTCATAATTGACACTGGCGACTGATTCTAGCTTAGGCACAATTTGGATTCCTAAATATTTAAACTGATTTACAACATTGAATTGATTTACCTCAGGGGCTGGGTAATTTCTCTGGGTCTCATTTAGAATTAATATTGAAGATTTAGTTTTATTTATTTTATATCCTGATATTTCCCCGAAATTCTTTATTAAATTCAACAAGGTCGGAATTGATTTTTTAAGATTCGACATAAACAAAATTATGTCATCGGCGTACAGGGAGATTTTATGTTCTGTTGGTCCAACTTTAATTCCATATATTTGTGACTGTAGACGTATCGCCATCGCTAAAGGTTCAATTGCCATAGTAAACAGTAAAGGTGAAAGTGGACAGCCTTGTCGACATCCTCTATTGATTTTTATTGATTTTGAAATATTGTTATTTGTTAGAATTTCTGCAGTAGCATTATTATATATTATCTGAACCCATTTTATGAAATTATTTCCAAGTCCAAACCTTTGTAAGACTTCAAAAAGAAAGGGCCATTCAACTCTATCAAAGGCTTTTTCGGCATCCAGTGATAAGAGAGCTGTATCCGGTGCTTCTTTATTAGAATAAATAATATTAAATAATCTTCTTACATTATGGAAGCCTTGTCTTCCCTTTATAAAGCCATTCTGATCTCGATTAATAATATTTGGTAAAATTTCTTGTATTCGTCTTGCTAAAATTTTACAGATTATCTTAAGGTCGGCATTTAATAGGCTTATTGGTCTCATATTTTCACATTTATTAGAGGGCTTACCTGGTTTTGGCAACAGTATAATTAAGGCATTATTCATATATGATGGTAAATTACTATTTTGAAATGCTTCTAAAACCATTTCCAAAAAAGGTTTTGTTAATTTATTCTTAAATTTTTTATAAAGGTCAACTGGAAGACCATCTGGTCCTGCACTTTTTCCTGATTTCATATTATCAATGGCTAGTCCAACTTCTTCTTGACTAATTTTAGACTCCAGTATCTCCCTATTTTCATTTGGAATACACGGTATAAATAGTTCATTCAAAAACCCATGTAGTTTTGTTAAGTCAGATTCATTTTTGGTATCATATAATTTTTCATAGTAATCTCTAAAGGCTCTATTAATTTCTGAAGGATCTATAACTACCTGTCCGTTACTTATAATACTGGTAATTGGTGTTTTAGATTCTAATTGTTTAATCTGCCATGCCAATAACTTTCCTGATTTTTCACCTTGTTCATAAAAAGATTGTTTCAATCTTAGAAGACTCGAGGCAGCTCTATTCGCTGATTTTTTGTCATATTCAGCTCTCAAAATCAGTAATTCGTTCTCCAACCTTGGATCTCTTCCTGCATATACTCTTTCTTGAAGAATTTTTATTTTATGTTCCAATTGGACTCTCTCCTCTCGAGTCTTCTTAGATTTTGAACCTGTATAACTAATAATATGTCCCCTAATAAAAGCTTTGAAAGCCTCCCACTTTACACATGCTGATGTTTGTGTAGTATTGATATCAAAGAACTCATCTATCTGTTTTTCTATATACTTAACAAATTCCTCATCCTGAAGCCATTTATGCTGAAATTGCCATCTACCTGGTTCCTTTGTCAATTTCTTATCTACATACATTAGACAGCAGGGTGCATGATCAGAGATCACGATGTTATCATAAAAACAGTTTTGAATCTTGGACCTTAATTCTGTGGAGATCAAAAAATAATCTATACGTGAGAATGTCTTGTAGGTATTGGAATAACAAGAGTATGCTTTAACTTGTGGTTTCATTTCTCTCCATATATCTATCAATTTCAATTCTTTCATAAAATGATTAATGGTCATCCTACATCCATTGTGCGTACAGTCCAGTCCTGTTGATCTATCTATACCGGGATTCAATGTACAATTAAAATCCCCTGCTATTATATGTTGCCCTGTAAGTGATGATAAGATAAGAAATAAATTAGCAAAGAACTTTTGATCATCTATATTGGGACCATATAAGTTCACCAAATTTATGTTTTCTAATAGCAAAGATCCTTGAATGATTACATATCTTCCAAATTTGTCTCCAATTACATTTTTCACTTGAAATGGGACTGATTTATGTATGAGAGTCATAACTCCCCTGGCTCGGGATGAAAATGATGAGGTGAAAACATTTCCTTGCCATCTACTCCTAATTCTTTTTACATCTTCCTCTATTAGATGAGTTTCTTGTAAAAACACAATTTTTGAACCCATGTCTTTTATTTTATTCATAACTTGTTTAAGTTTTTTTAAATTTTGTAGACCTCTGCAATTCCATGAAGTTAAATTAAGATTAACGCTTTGATTTATAATCAATAGGGAGTTTGGGATTACCTTGCAGTGTAAACATGCTCAAACAGAAAAGCAAAAAAATGAGTGGTTGAACATTCACCCTACAAACTACACACAAACAAATTCCCCCTTCCCACATTTGTGGTAATCCCCCCAAAAACAAAAGAAAAATTCCGTCTCCCGATATAGCCATCGACCGTTCCACACCCACGAGGAACAGCCAAAGCCACTCCTCCTTCATCCTCCCAATCACCCTAACTCTGCTGCTTTTAATAACGTAACATTAACTCTCTTCTGTAATTTTCCAATTTAACTCCAAAATTTTTGAGCAATTTTGTACTTTTTTTTTTTTAATATGTAATACATTCTATATTTTGTAATCTTGTTATATGCTTCTAATCAGTTAAATGCTCAAATATTCTACCCTATATTCTGTTCATGCTTAGCTCCCACCAGTCTCTTCCTGGATCTTCTTGATGAGCTCCTGCGCCTCCTCGGGGGTCTTGAAGATGCGTGTTCTGCCCTCATATGTGACCAGAAGTCTTGCAGGGTGAATCACTCCATGACGAATCTCAAGGTTGCGCAGTTCTTTGCGGATGGGGTCAAACTGCTTCCTTAATTGTTGGATTCCTGAGGCCAAATCTGGGTAGAACCGCACCTGCTGATCTTGGTATTTAATTTCTCCTTTGGCCCACACCGCGTTGGAGATCGTCATCCTGTCTCTGTAGCTGAGAAACTTCATAATTAACGTCCTCGGTGCTGCCTTGTTACCTCTCGGTGGGCCAATTCGGTGGGAGCTTTCCAAGACGACTGATGATTTTAGCTCCGCGTTGTTCAGCGCCTCCGGGATCCACCCCTCCAAAAAGGAGCATGAATCACGACCTTCGGCACCCTCCGGTAAACCCACCAGCCTCAGGTTGTTCCGTCTGGACCGAGATTCCAAGTCCAGAACGCTATTTTCCAGATCTTTATTTTTTTTTTCCAAAGTGCGCACCTTTATTTGAAGTCCGCTGATTTCATCCTCCGCACTTGAAACACGAAGCTCCGCCTGCGTCACTCGCTCCACGCAGTCACCCAACTCCTTTCTCATTGCATTCAACGCTGCTATAATCCCATCAAGTTTAGCGGAAAAGTCTGCTCTCATTGAGCTAATGGCAGCCAGCACTGCACCTGTGCCGCCATCGTCAGCAGCAGCAGTTACCGCACCACCGCTAGTTTCATCCGCCATATCCGCAGCTTTTTCTACTGCGCCACAAATTTTAAAGTCCGTTAATTTGGACTGCTTCGGCGATTCAATTTTTCCCCCTCCTGATTTCCCAGACTTAGTCTTCACCGGCATATCCTCACCCAAACGCTGGGAAAAGTTCTGTTCCAAATGAGAGAGTTATTTGCCGAATTTTTATTTCCAGGAGCAGAGCAGAGTGATACGTGTCCTTCTAGGCGGCCGCCATAACCGGAAGTCCAAAAAACCCAAATTACTAGTTAATGTAAAGCAAAAAAACATGTTATAATTCCTTTGAGGGCCTGGTCCTCAGTATTGGGCACTTTAGCAATTTTAGGTTAAACCCAATTTTATTTGCCATAGTTTATCGTCCCCCATCAACCTACTCAGAATTTTTATCCGAATTTGCTGATTTCTTAGCTGATTTAATGCTGAAATCTGATAGAATAATTATAGTAGGGGACTTTAATATACATGTGGATGTAGATAGTGACTGCCTTAATGTGGCATTTAATTCAATATTAGACTCGATTGGGTTTTTTCAGAAAGTAGGAAATTCTACTCATTACCTCCACCATACATTGGACCTTGTTCTGACATATGGCATAGAAATAGAAAATCTTGTAGTGTCTCCTCATAACCCTGTACTGTCAGACCATTGTCTGTTAACCTTTGATTTTACTATTTCTGGCTATTTGGCTCCTAAAGAAAAATATTATTACAGTAGATGCCTCTCAGATGATGCTGTTACCAAATTTATGCAGATTGTTTCCTCTATGCCATGTGTCAACACAACGGAAATAAGCTATAGACAGCTTGCTCCTTCTGTAATTGATAACATGGTGGATAGTGTTTCAGCTTCTCTGCATCAGACTCTAGACTTGGTGGCCCCCTTAAAAAAGAAAAAGTCTAATCAGAGATTTCTAACTCCTTGGTTCAACACAGAAACTCATAGCTTAAAACAGAAGACTCGTCAATTAGAAAGAACATGGCGCTCCACTAGTTTAGATGAAATCTATTTAGCTTGGAGAAATCATCTTTTAATTTATAAAAAATCTCTTAGAAAAGCTAGAACGAGTTATTACTCTGCGTTAATAGAAGAGAACAAGAATAATCCCAGGTTTCTTTTCAGTACTGTAGCCAGGTTGACAAAGAGTCAGGACTCTGTCAATCCTAGCATTCCCTTAGAGCTTACTAGTCAGGACTTTATGAACTTTTTCAATAATAAAATTTCATCCATCAGAGAAAAAATCAATCAGATTCTTCCCACAGTTAACGTAAACACTGTAACTACTACAACTCCTTCTATTGAAGTCTGTCTTGATGAGTTTACTCCAATCGACCTTTGTGAGTTAGACAAAATAGTTTCCTCATCCAAACCTTCAACTTGTCTTTTGGACCCTATTCCTACCAGGTTATTTAAAGAAGTCTTCCCACTTATTGGTAGCTTTATTCTTCATATAATCAATTCTTCATTAACTTTAGGCCATGTACCGCAGGCTTTTAAAATGGCTGTAATTAAACCCTTACTCAAAAAGCCAACGCTAGATCCAGGAGCTTTAGCTAACTATAGACCAATCTCTAATCTCCCTTTCATTTCAAAAATCTTAGAGTTGTTGCTACGCAATTATTTGACCACTTGCAGGGAAATGGTTTACTTGAAGAGTTTCAATCTGGGTTTACAATCCATCATAGTACTGAAACAGCCTTAGCGAAGGTCACTAATGACCTCCTCATTGCATCTGATAATGGACTTGTTTCTGTACTTGTCCTTTTAGACCTTAGTGCAGCTTTTGATACTATCGATCATAATATTCTACTTGATAGATTAGAACACTATGCTGGACTTAATGGAACTTCGTTGCAGTGGTTTAGATCTTATTTATCTGATAGGTTCCAGTTTGTTCATGTCAATAATGAGTTTTCTTTCAACTCAAAGCTTAGTTATGGAGTTCCACAGGGATCTGTGCTAGGCCCTACTCTTTTTAGTTTATATATGCTTCCGTTAGGCAACATTATTAGAAAGCACTGTACAGTATACATTTTCATTGTTATGCAGATGACACACAATTATACCTGTCAATGAAGCCAGATGATAGTAATCAATTAGCCAAGTTAGAAGCCTGTCTTAAGGAAATCAAAGCCTGGATGACTTGTAATTTCCTGCTATTAAATTCAGATAAGACTGAAGTCATTCTTGTTGGTTCAAAAAACCTTAGAAACTCCTTTCCAAATCAAACTTTCAGTTTGGATGCAGTTACTCTTTCTCTTAATAGCTCTGTGAGGAACCTTGGAGTTATTTTTGATCAGGATTTGTCCTTCAGTTCACATATTAAATTTGTTTCTAAGACTGCCTTCTATCATTTGCGTAATATTGCCAAGATTAGGAGCATCTTGTCTCAGAGTGATGCTGAGAAACTGATCCACGCTTTTGTTAGCTCGAGATTGGATTATTGTAATTCTTTATTATCAGGCCGTCCTAAAACATCTTTAAAAAAATCTTCAGCTGATCCAAAATGCTGCAGCAAGAGTTTTAACAGGTACTAGAAAGAGAGATCATATCTCTCCGGTTCTGGCCTCCCTTCATTGGCTTCCCATAGAGTTTAGAATTAAGTTTAAAATCCTTCTTCTTACTTACAAAGCTCTAAACAATCAGGCTCCTTTTTATTTAAAAGATCTGATACTACCGTATTATCCTAACAGAGCACTGCGCTCCCAAAATGCAGGATTACTTGTAATACCTAGAATCTCCAAAAGTACAATGGGAGGCAGAGCCTTCAGTTATCAAGCTCCTCTCCTGTGGAATCAGCTGCCAATCTGGATTCGGGAGTCAGACTCGATCTCTGTTTTTAAGAATAGGGCTAAAACCTACCTTTTTGATGTAGCCTACAATTAGGGAGGGATCATGTGTTTCTGAACCCTCCCTTAGTTATGCTGCTAATAGGTTTAGTCAGCCGGGGGACCTCCAGTAATGCACTGGGCCTCACTCCTTTCCTCACTCTCAATGAAATATTTTTTTTGCTGGTCATTAACATTTGTTTGTTCTCTCCCATAGATTGAGTCCCCATCGTGCTGTTCGCTCTCTATATGTCTGTTCTTTTCTTCTTCTCTATCCCCTCACCCCCCAGCCAGTCACAGCAGATGACTGCCCCTCCCTGAGCCTGGTTCTGCTGGAGGTTTCTTCCTGTTAAAAGGGAGTTTTTCCTCTCCACCGTCGCCAAGTGCTTGCTCACAGGGGATCGCCTGATTGCTGGGGTCTTTCTGCAACTGTGGGGGTCCCCCCCTACAGTTGATAGTGCTATGAGATGACTGTTGTTGTGAAATGGCGCTATATAAATAAAGTTGAATTGAATTGAATTGAATAGAGGGCTGCGACTACATTACGTTGTTTTTTGGAGGCTCCAGGTGAGCCGTTGGTCCCTTGGGCCAGGTAGTTTGCGGCCTTTCAGAATGATCTGCTAGCGTTAGACCTCGGCGACCTGGACAAATTGAGAGCGAGGGCGACTCTGGTCCAAAGCCTGGGCCTGGAGGGTCAGAAAATCCTCAGCACCTTGGGAGGGGTGACAGCTTCAACGACATCATGAAGCTCATGGCCGGCTACTTTCGCGCCCCAGAAAACATCATAATGCAGCATATCCAGTTCTGACAACGGCACCAGCGACCCAGACCTCCGACAGCTGGCGGGTGAGTGCAGGTTTGGGGCCCTGGAGGAGGAGATGATCTGAGACCAGTTGGCCGAGCACGTGGCCTACTCCTCAGCGAGGGTTCGCCTGCTAACTGATGCTGGTGAGCTAACTTTGCTAGCAGCCATGGAGCTAGCACAACAGCACGAAGCAGCGGAGTGGCTGACGAAACACCTCGACTGTGACGACGCTCCACAGAAGAGCGAGGCACATAGGAAGGCCCTGGCCTTGGATTTGGACGACGGCAGCAGTGATGAGTATGCGGCCATTGTCAAGATACGGTCCAACCCGGGGACACCACGATGCTATGGCTGCAGATTCAGCAGGCACCGCTATCGAGCCAAGGAGTGTACAGCGAGGGGCAAGCGTTGTGGACGGTGTGGTCTGCTCCATCACTTCGCCAGAGTTTGCCGCCATTTTGACAAGGAGGAACGGAAACCAGCAAAAGGAACCATTCAGAAGAAGGTACCTACAGCGGTCCACACAGTCTCGCCCGACATGGAGGTCGTATTATTTGTGACATTTTGTTGGATGGGACAACGATACCACTGTTGGTGGACACTGGGTCAGCGGTTTCCATCCTCAACTTGGCAACTGTAAGTCGGTGTTTTCCCCACTACAGAGTGAGTAACACTAACATCACCTGTTATGGTTATGGTGGCCACCCGCTGGATGTTGTGGGCTTGGTGTGGTTGTCAGTGAGGTACAAAGGGACCTCCATGTGCGCCAACCAGTTCATGGTGTTGCTGGACGGTAATAACCTAATGGGCTGTGATTTATTCTATGGGCTTTAACCCCTTAAATTCTGTGAATTCCGCGGGCGGTCACGTCTCTGCATCTTAGTGCATCTCAGTGCGCACTGAAAAAAAAAAGCTGTATTTCCGGTCTTCCAGTACAGACACATCCTTGTTACAACCCGAGAAAAAAGCTGTGTAATATATTCATTTTTTGTGGTATTTTCACAAAATTTTGACTTGAGCTTGAAAACACTTGGTTCTACATTTCTGTTGTGTTTTCCAGCCAGTATCTGACAGCTGTATGTTATTTGCAAGCATTTGTATCTAAAAAAAACACCCAGGCGAACTTTCTTGTTACTCAGTGGCAGGAGCACTTAGAGAGATTATGACTGTTTTGCCAAAAAATTCAGTGTTTTCTTTTAAATGAGACTAACCCCATGAAGATGCTGCAAAGGGTTGAAGAACAGCTTTTGATTTACTTTGGGCATGTTATTTTTAGGCGTTTTTAGGGAAGTTGAACAGAGTTCAACAGGTTAACCTGTTTGTTTTGCCGCCTCTTTAGGTAAATGTGACCACTTACTGTAATTTTACACTATTTAGTTGTGTCAATATTTCCAGCACTTGATGCTGTGATTTTATTTTCCCTGTCTGTGGTCTGGGCTTAATAGCCATTTACATTCTTTGAAGCAAAAGGGAATGTGTGCCACTGTAATGGGGGTGATTATAAGAGTTGATGCACGAGACCATCGTTGTTGTGGAGCTGTTGGGAGAGTGTGAGGTGCAGTAACACCTGAGTGTGAATGGGTGTGTGTTCATTGCCCTATGCTGTGGAACTGGTGTTTTCCTTATTATGGGGAGTTCTCTGTGTGTAATTTTGTGTATCCTGCGAGTTCATGGGGTTGGGTTCCGCAATTATGTATGTCTGTGTTTGTTGTATGTCTGTAGATTTAACGGGATCAATTTAGTTTGGTGTGTGGCCCTTTTTCTTTTCTAGGACTGTTTCTTTACATGGCGGAGAGCTCCGCTGGGCCGGTATGGGGTGTGAATGAGTCGGCCTTTACCCTCTTGTACTAGTGTGTGAATCGGGTGAAAATTATTTGGTTGGGTAATTAGTGTGCTTGTGTTTTTTCAAAGGGGGTGTGTACGATCGTAATATATATATATATATATAATATGAGTATGGCGGTGCCCTAGGCGAGGGAGGGGTGATGCCCCGTCTTTGGGGGGGCGTCACCTGGGGTATATAAGCCTGGAGCAGGAGATATATTGTCTCCTTGCTGTCGCTCCTGTACTGGCGGTAGGGTCTCCCCGTGTGTACATAGTTCTTGTTAATAAACTTTATAAAACGTCACCTCGCCTCCTCATTATTTGGACACAACACTGAGTCTGCGTCCAACTGCGACCGCCGAAAAGAAATTATGGAGTTAATAAGCTGGGCTTTGAACACAATTGACACTATTTTTTCAACAAGGAAAAGTGCTCCGGGGGAAGCTGTCTGCCCCGCTGGAACGGCTCCAGCGGGCTATTTATGTGACACAGGTAATTGGAAAATGCTGTGTCTCTCTAATCTCTCTATCGAAGATATTGAAGATTTGTTTATCTTCGTAATATTGGTGATCGGGATTTTCCTGATTGGGACTGGAATCGTCCTGGTTTACTGCAAATTGCTGAAGATGGATTCAACCTATCAAAATGCTGACCAGGCGAGGTGCATCCATCAAATTGAAAAACTGGAGAAGACCCTGATAGCGACTACTGGAGAACTGTCTCGTAAGGTGGATTACATCATGATTTCGCTCAGGTCTTTCCACGACGAATTCAAAGCTGCGCAATGAAGGATTAACGTACTGAATCTACAGAAGAAATACAAGTCTCCTCTGTGATCAGTCCTATTTGGCATTATTATTTCCCATGAAAATTCCTCCTGGCTGTCTGCAGACTGTGTTTTTTCAAAATCATGAGCACAAGGCCTTGGACAGCCAGCTGCAGCGCCAGATAAGACTGGCGCCAGACAGACAAAACATCTTCTGCCAAGGGTCCTTGGGTCTCTCTTATTATCATCAACACTGCTCAACACCGCACACACATTGATCCATGAACTGAATAAAGATAACACTGCTCTCTTGTGTCCTGTGAATTCTGTGTGTAGCGAATATATGTGCATTGAGCTTTTTTTTTTTCCTTGAACTCTTAATATTGATTAAGTATGTAACCAGTATTTTGAATCAATGATTTTTTTGCTCCTTCCTATTGTATCATCTTTATGCGACCTGTACCCTCCTGCTGACAGGCGCGTTGCAGATGCGCCGCGGCACGGAAATGCAGGTTCATTACTGTGTCAAGTCAAATTCTCTCGTATGTTATCAGTGATCTGTTAATGTACTTGGCAATAAATCTTTTTCTGATTCTGATTCTGATTCTGAGAAAAGCAGGTTCAGAGCATTTTAATGAGCTCTGTGGACTCACAGCCTTAAGCTGGAATTATGCTCCCACGTCAACGCGACGCAGCTGCAATGGTGTTGATGCAGTGGTGACGGAATATCCCCTTGCGTCGCCTGACGTGCACCTCTCTAGAGAAGGAGAGGTGCACGCCCCCAATGCAAATCGCAAGAGCTGTGATTGGTCCGCTTTGCTCCTTCACGTTTCCTGGTTCTGGTCTCTGCTCCACTCTGCTCGTTCATGGTGGATCAACTTCCACAGTGAGTGGGTTAAACAACCATCTGAATTCAAAAGAATATTTAGGAGGTTAGCACATGCAGATCATTTTATGACTCGTCCTAACCCCAGTAATTCCACAGACTGGACAGATTGCGGGGGTCACACGCACGTTCTTCTGGTTTTTCACTGCGCAGCGATCGTATGAAAAGCTGCTTTTTAACATTTATTAACTCCATCACAATCTGCTCTTGTCCATCGCTATTCAAGAAACAAAAACACGACAAACACAAATCCCTCTACACATCAGCTGACACTGGTTTTGGCAACAGAAGAACGCATTTCACTCAACACACAAGAAAAAACTGTCAATCACTGCGTCAGTGACAGATGTCAGTCATGGCATTGACATGATGCCGTGCATAAATTCAGCTTTAGTTTGTATGCAGTAAAACATAAAAAGAGCAGAATATTTAGTCACAGCAGCTCCTGCAGGGCCTTTTTACTGTAGATGTTAATCCCACACTGTTTGCATGACTGTAGTGATGTGGGTAAAGAATAAGGGACACATGGAAGTGGAGCCATTCTGACACTTTGAATTTTTTTGTCAGTTAATGCAAGATGAAATGATAATGGGATCTCTGCAAAGAAAATTGACTCTCTGTTTCCTGATATGACTTAATATTGTGTGGTTTTGTTCTGCTGCATCCAAACTAATGCTGCCACTCAGGGTTCTGGAACTGCCATGAGTTCTGTTCTGTGACGTCATCCATATACCCGCTATTGTGCTGAAGAGAATTCTCTTTGGAGAACTGAGTCAAAGTGATTGAAAAAACCCTGTCATAGCAGATAAATGTATTGAAAGAAAAGAAGAACTGAAGGAAAACTCTCCCACTGCTGTCTCTGAGAGCTGCACACAGAATCAGTCCCTCCAGGATTTCACGGCTGTTTTTGTGATTGTTGTGGCCTAAAAAGCCTGAATTTGCAGGAGCTTTTCTGAAAAGTTGTGATAAAAGCTGAAATGTTTTTAAAAGTTTTTTTTTTTTTTTTTTCTCCCCACTGAAAGTGACATGGTTCGGGTGACCAACAGACAGACACGACTCAGGATTAACACAATTAACGTACTTTATTTGTTAACGGGAGTGAGTGGATGCGTGAGTGCGTTATGAGGTGTAATGTAGTGTAGTGCAATCCGAGTATTCCTGCTGGGCTGGCAGAGCACCGTACAGACTGGCAACCCTGAAACAGAGACAAGGGCCGTTAGCAACAGAACACCTATGCAGCACGTCTGATGTTACTGGGCTTACTGTCAACAGATGTAGATGAGTCTTCAGGTCGCACTGAAGCTGCAGCCAGGGAGACAGTGTCTGCAGGCTAACTAGCAGGAAAGGGATAAGTCCGCTGCCTGGAGGGAGAAGGAGGTCCGGGGTTAGAATCTATAGAGCTTACTTGGATGTTGTTCCGGGCGAAATCGACCCGAACGTCGTTCTGCTGGGCTTGGAGGCCGGAGGCAGGAGAATTCAGTGCAGGGAAGCACAGAGGCAGGTTGTGGCGTGATTCACCAAAGGAATCAGACAACTCCGCGCCCAGCACTGGTCCTGATGGGAATAAATAGGCCGCAAGAAATAACCGGCAAGTGCCGTGATTGGCGGCCATGACAGAAAGTTGTGTGAGGAAGTAAGAAATTGAAAGCATTGAAGTAAGAAAAGTGAGAAGCTGAAATTTAAAAAAGGATAAAGTTCTTAGAAGCTCACAGTAAACTTTTAACCAGAGGAATCACTCAAACAGCATAAAACAAAGTTTTACCTTCACGGTACCAAAGAATCTGATTTAAACAAAAATGAAAATAATGTGCAAATTAAACAGTTAAAGTGCACAACTCATATCAACACAGAACCAAGAACCTCCCTGCTTTTCCTTGTATGTTGTGTAAGTCTGACTCCAAATTATGTCCAGACTTTGGTCTATGTCTGCTCTTCAAACCAAAGAGGTGTGGAGCGTATGTGCAGAACAGTTGCAAATACTGCTAAATAAAGTTCTGCCATAAGTCACTGGCCTATAAAACTACACTGTGGAAACAAAGGAATCCAGGGTTCTTCCCTGAGAGCTGAGTAGAACTCAGTGCCATCCATGTCCTCCTCTGAATCTTGGTCCTCTTCATCCCTTTCATAGGCCCCAGTGGTAAGTCGCTGGTTGTGGTCCAGGAAGACCAGGGCTTTGAGGTTGTCATTTGGGACTGATCTTCTCCTGCTGGACAACACCAGCTTGGAGATGCAGCAGCAGCTTTTTAGCAAGTTGATTCTTGAGCGCCTCCTTTTCTTTTTGCTCCACTGCTCCTAGGTATTTTTTTTTATTACTTATTTTGTACCCGTAGGTAGATTCGTTTTGCAGTCTGGTGACAAGCCACCAGCTGCCGGTCGCTGCGTGCGCAAGCGCCCCATATCCCTAACCTGCATGTTTTTGGTATGTGGGAGGAAACCGGAGAAATTCCGGAGTAAACCCACGCAACACGGGGAGAACATGCAAACTCCACACAGATCACTGTTGGTCGGGGGCAGGGATCGAACCCACGATCTCACGATCCCTGCGATCCCCCGGCCAAGGGTAAACTGTGCTGCCACAGTGCTAACCACTGCGCCACCATGCAGGTATCTCTCCTGAAGCTGATGAAAACCAGGGGTGGCTCCTCCATTTACAACTTTTTCCCTTAAAAATGGTCTCATTGCAGGACGGTCGCTCTTGGAGAGGAATATTCACTGCAGTGCAGGTAGCAACCCAGTCTTCACAGATCTGAAGAGGAGATGAAAAAGAAGATATCAAAATAAGATAAAGTTTAAATTCCCTGAACACAGTAGAGTTTAATAATTTAGTTTTATTTTTGTTGGAGTTGTTTATATTTTAATTACAAATTAACTTTCAATTATTTAAAAGGGTTTCAGTTCATTTCCAGTGGAGATTTGTTCATTCCAATTTAGTTCTGAGTAAAAAAGGGTTAGTTATTATAGCATTTATTAGTTCTTTTTATTTTATTATTATTACTTTTTTCTTACCCCTAAGTCCAAAATTAAATTTGTCATTCAATCCAAACATTACTTGAAGGCAGCTGCCCGTCATAAAGCCTCCTGGGCTAAACACGTGTGTCTCAGGACATTTTCATTAAATTCTAATTTCTGCCCACTCCCCACTCCACCAACACCCCCCCACTCCCAACACACAGCCCCCCATCCTGACCCTGACCAAGACCCAGGTGAGGACGGAGCTGAGGAAGATCAAGGCGAGGAAGGCGTCGGGACCGGACGGCATCAGCGCAAAGCTCCTCAAGTCCTGTGCAGACCAGCTGTGTGGGATTGTGACGTACATCTTCAACCTGAACCTGAAGCTGGGGAGGGTACCACAGCTGTGGAAAACATCCTATGTGGTACCTGTACCAAAAACTTCCCACCCCAAAGACCTGAACAGCTACAGACTGGTGGCCTTGACGTCCCACTTGATGAAGACCCTGGAGAGACTGCTCCTTGCTCACCTCCGCCCCCTGGTGGAACCAGCGATGGATCCACTCCAGTTCGCCTACCAGCATGGCATTGGGGTGGAGGATGCGGTGATCTTCCTCCTTCACCGTTCTCTGTCCCACCTGGAGAAGCCTGGGAATATGGTGAAGATCATGTTCTTTGACTTCTCCAGTGCTTTCAACACCATCCAACCGATGATCCTGAAGAACAAGCTGCTGCGCGCAGGGGTGGACCAGCACCTGTCATCATGGATCCTGGACTACCTCACGAACCGGCCTCAGTTTGTGAGAACCCGGGACTGTGTGTCCGACACGATCATCGGTAGCACGGGGGCCCCCCAGGGAACGGTGCTGGCTCCCTTCCTGTTCACTCTTTATACTGCGGACTTCTCACACAACACAACACACTGCCATCTACAGAAGTTCTCTGATGACTCTGCGATCGTTGGCCTCATCTCCAATGGAGATGAAGCTGAGTACAGTGGGCTTATCCAGGACTTTGTGGACTGGTGCCATCGGAACTGCCTCCAGATCAACGCGAGGGAAACTAAGGAGCTGGTGGTGGACTGTCACAGGCATGGGCAACCCCTCACAGCACCAGTTAATATACAGGGAACAGACATCGAGATGGTGACATCCTACAAGTACCTGGGTGTTCATCTGAACAATAAACTAGACTGGTCACACAATACTGACGCACTCTACAAGAAGGGACAGCGCAGGCTGTTCCTGCTGAGGAGACTCAGGTCTTTTGGTGTACAAGGGGCGCTGCTGAAGACATTCTATGACACGGTGGTGGCATCAGCCATCACTTTTGGAGTGGCTGCTGGGGCAGTGGCATTACTGCAGCCGATAGGAAGAGATTGAACAAACTGATCAAGAAAGCTAGCTCTGTCCTGGGGCAGCGCCTTGATCTGGTGGAGGAGATAGGAGAGAGAAGGACGGTGGCTAAACTGTCATCTCTGCTGGAGTCCGAGTTCCACCCTATGCAGGACATACTGGATGCACTGAGGAGCTCATTTAGCAGCAGACTACATCATCCCAGGTGCACAACCGAGAGGTTTCGCAGGTCCTTCCTACCAACGGCTCAGACTGTACAACCTAAGCAGGGCTGCTCGCAGAGATAGCAAAAAGACGTAACAAACTAATAGTTTTTTGAATGCAAAAGATGCAATAGACTTACACAATGGTCCCCTCCGGCATACAACTAGGAAAATACCGGTCGCTATGGAGGGTGAGAATATGTATGGGCACATAATCATACCATGTAGGATAACTAAGTAGACGGTTGTGCTGTTTCATCCCATCTAGCAACAATGCTCTGCACTGGGTGTGTTTATATTTATATATCTATATATTTATTCCATCTAGCTACAATGCTCCGCACTGTGTTTTTATATATCTACATATTATTCCATCTAGCTACATTGCTCCGCACTGTGTGTGTTTATATACTTACATATTTATTCCACCTAGCTGCAATGCTCCGTACTGTGGGTGTTTATATATTTACATATTTATTCCATCTAGCTACAATGCTCTGCACTGTGTGTTTATATATTCATATATTTATTCCATCCAGCTACAATGCTCTGCACTGTGTGTCTGTGTGTGTGTATATATATATTTTATAGTAATATGTACATATGTATATTAGCTGCTCTTGCTTGCTTGTTTTTGGTTTTTTTTTTGCCTTCTGATTGTTGCTCTGAGTGTTGCTATCGCTGTGCTGTTGCAATCCTGGAATTTCCCCGTTGTGGGACTAATAAAGGCTTATCTTATCTTATCTTATCTTAATTTCATCAACTATACATTTAGTCTTAGTGCATTTACCTACAGCTCTGTGCAGCAGTTAACTAGACCCCCTCCGCTTCACTAAATGGCATCTAAAACACTACATCATCATATCTTTAATTACTATCAGGCTTTCTTTAAAACAAACGTGATGACATCACATACATGCACTCTGTAAAAATACAAAAAAAAACCCGGCACTATGACAGTTGGATTATAGTGTGTCACACAAATGTTTAAAAAAAAAAATTCTTATCCTGATTCTTTCTGCAGTTGCAATAGATCTGGATGATACAGCTTCACTTATTGTCCTCTGTCTGGTCTGACGTCACCGACTTTCAGCCATTCTCAGTTTGTGTTTTGTGGTTGAAAGGCGCTTTTCAATCTTGGACCTTCGTTTGTGTTCCAGTACAACATTGCACCAAGTACAGAATAGTTTAGCCCCGCTTTCATGGAGAATTCTGGAAAACTGTTCAGCACGGTCTTTAGCAGTGATTCTTGTTGGTAAATGAGAGATATTATCACACATGGTGGAATGCAGCCGCCATCACAGTAAACAGGAAGTGAAAACGTGAGCATTCAGTGCATTTGATTGGTAGACAGACTGATGGCATATGTGTTAGACTCTGATCATGAACAAATTTGATTGGTGAAATTCATGGAAAATAACAACAATTGGCCAAAACTGCAGAAAAGCTGCAGTGATTGGACAAAGTTCCAATGCTCTGAAAAAGATGTGATAAAAGCTCGATTTTGCGTGAATTGGGGCAATCGCAACATCGCAAAATCCTGGAGGGACTGCAGAATGCATAAAATAATAAGATAAGATAAGATAAGATAAGCCTTTATTTGTCCCACAATGGGAAAATTCCAGGATTGCAACAGCACAGGGATAGCAACGCTCAGAGCAACAATCAGAAGGCAAGAAAAAAACAAGAACAGCTAGTATACATATGTACGTATTACTATAAATATAGACACACTATAACTGCTCCCAAAGGTTTTTTGTTTGAAACAGATAAAGCCACGCTCCAACTGATGTTTAGCCAGGATTTATTTTGTCACAGCAAGCACATTTTCTTAGCTGGACCTCCGACCAACCACCGTGAAAAACTACGGTGAAAGAACAAAACAAAAAATACATTTTGAAATTTATCACAACCAAAAATAATACCTCCACATTCTCACAAATACACATTACATACCGTGTGCGCCTTCTGTCCAAACATTTAGGAGTGGTTAGAGTCCATTTTCTTTAGTTTTACTCAGGGCTTTTGGAGCTTCTTCTCTCTGTGCCCGAGTCTGCAGCTTCTGAGCTTCTCTCTCTGCTAACTGAGCACGTGAGCACTGTATGCTAGTTTACACGCTCTCTTCTACCACTGGGTTGCATGTCATTTGCCGTCCACTAGATGGCAGCAGTAACGTAACACAGGTGTAAATCAACTCTTAGATGGGTATTACAATATATATAAACAAACAAACAGTAAAAGAAAAACATTCTTTACTGCGACAGCTACACACACAGTGCGGAGCATTGTGGTTGGTGGATGTGCAGCAGAAAGTCTAAGCTCTCTCTCCGCGGATGCGGCGGGCCAGCTGGATGTCTTTGGGCATGATGGTGGCCCTCTTGGCGTGGATGGCGCACAGGTTGGTGTCCACGAAGAGAAGAGACCCACCAGGTAGGCCTCGCTGGCCTCCTGCAGAGCCATGACGGCGGAGCTCTGGAAGCGCAGGTCGGTCTTGAAGTCCTGAGCGATCTCCCTCACCAGGCGCTGGAAGGGCAGCCTACGGATGAGCAGCTCCGTGGATTTCTGGTAGCGACGGATCTCTCTCAGAGCCACGGTACCGGGCCTGTAACGGTGAGGCTTCTTCACTCCGCTGGTGGCCGGAGCGCTTTTTTCGAGCAGCCTTGGTGGCTAGCTGCTTCCTGGGGGGCTTTTTCCTCCAGTAGATTTATGGGCGGTCTGCTTGGTTTTTGCCATCGCTCTTTATTATTCTGTCTTATATTTCTTGCACGCCGCCTAACCTCCAGCCCGGCACCCGCGTCGTTTTCGCCACAGTTCCTCGGCATGTCGAGCTTCTCCGTTAGCACCGGGTGGCGGTTGGAGCTAGCTAGCCAGCTAGCTAGCTCTTCCCTGCTGTATCATCCCCCGCTGCAAACAGTGGCTCCGTCCGCCGACTCGGGAGACCCTTGGGGCAATCTATGTGTCCGTGATATATATATAGAGTGAAAGCTGTAGAAAGAAGAAGGAAGATAAAAAAAAAAGGCAGTTGCAAAAGGCAGCCAACTCGTGTGGCGCCGCCGGTCCGGCGGAACCGGAAAAAAAAAAAGAAAAAAAAAAGTGCCCCAGATTTATATAGCACTTCTCATAGATACTTTACAATGGATACATTATTCATTCACTCCACAGACAATGGTAGTGGTAAGCTACTGCTGTAGCCACAGCTGCCCTGGGGCAGACTGACGGAAATGTGGCTGCCAATCCACACCAAGGGCCTCTCCGACCACTACCGAACATTTATACACATTCATGCCCAGTGTCATGGACAATGGAGGCAAGGTGAGTAAAGTGTCTTGCCCAGGGACACAACGGCAGGATATCTGGGGAGAGTGGGATTCGAACCACCAACCCTCCAGTTAGTAGATGACCTGCTCTACCTCCTGAGCCACTGCCACCCACATTTCCCTGCTCGGTTCCATTTTTGCTGAGCACCACACTGGATGGCAGGAAGTTCCATTTTTATCTGGTCTTTGGTATGACCCAGCCAGGACTTGAACCCTGACCTCCTGGTTGTGGGACTAACGCGCTACCTCTAGATTTGACATTTTCTGATTGAGGGTGAAATGTTGATGTTATATTGGTTCAAAGATGGGTAGTGACCTTGACTAAAGGGATCCTGGATAGTCCCTGTTTGACACAAATGTATTTGTAATTGAGTTTGTGTGGCTCCATACTGTGTCTGACCATCAGCAGTGCTGGACTTTTTCATTATTCTCCTTTTTGAAAAGTGTGGTGTATTGAATCAGGGCCGAGACTTAGCATTGCATTTCGTGTTGCCTTTTACTTTGCCATTTTCATACTCAGTTACTGCGCATGTGTGACTTGCAGCTCAAACTGTACTGCAAGTGCCAAGGTTCAAACACATGTTAACCTTATAAACATTATGATCAATACACTACATCATCCCCCTTTTTTAAATGAGCATTACCCCTTAAAGTGTGACTCACCATATCACTAATGGACTTCAATAGTGTGTGCTAATCAATACTTACAGTAACTGTAACTGTTGCTTAGTCAGTCATGAGAAACAAGATTACTTTATCTTGAACCTTTTTTTCTGTTCTAACATGCATGTGTAATAAAAGCACTTCAGACTGTAAAGTGACAACATTATCAATGAAATACACATTCTCAATGCATAAATCGTTTAGGTGGTCTGATTTCTGCTGAGTAGGGTCAACAGTTTCTTGAGAGCTGCTGCAGTTCTCAGGATCAGACTGTTCAACTTGTAGATCAGTACCACCCGTATCAGGTTCAGCAGTGGCTCTCCATGGTCTCCATGGTGCCTGTGCACTGTCTCTGAGTCACGTTCTCTGACTTCATACGACACTGGGCCAGTCTGTCTCACCACCAGTCCTGGAAACTGTTTATGGGATCCTCTTCCAGTGTTTTGCAGATACACCACGTCATCCGCGTTGAAAAAGCAGTTTGCCGCCCTGTGGTCATGATGCTCCTTTTGTAAATACTGTTTCTTGTGCACGGCTTTAGGAAATCCAGCCTTGTCCTGATGTGTCTGTGGAGAAACAGATCTGCTGGAGACTGTCCTCTTGTGCAGCTGAGTGTAGTGCGATACTGCAGCAGGAACAATGAAATTTTGTCCTCAATGTTCAGGTTAGTGTTAGCCAGTTTTTTTTCATTCCAGCTTTTAATGATTGAACACATCTCTCTGCAAGACCATTAGTTGCAGGATGTCCTGGTGCACTTGTCGCATGCAGGATTCCATTTTGTATGACAAAAGTTTGAATCTCCTCTGATGTAAAAGTGGTTGCATTGTCCGTCACAATTTGTTCAGGCTAACCATAAGATGCAAACAGTCTCTTTAATCTTGTAATGGTAGCTAGTGATGTGATCTGTGACATGCGGAACACTTCCAGCCATTTAGTGAATGCATCAACAACAATCATGAACATGTTATTCAGAAACAACCCAGCAAAGTCTATCTGCATTCTTTTCCAGGCTTCATCTGGGAACTCCCAAGGGTGCAGTGGAATGTGCTGAGGTATTTTTTGTTCTAGCCGCATGTCTCACATTCTTTGCAATATTGCTCCACGCCTGAGTCTATGTTTGGGTGCCATACATATTTGCGAGCAAGAGCTTTGGATTTCACTATACCTTGATGTCCAGAGTGAATCTCTTAACACTGCTCTTCTCACCTTTAAGTTTTCCTCGATCTCAGTAGGCCAGCCTTCCATGACATATTTATAAACTCTGCAAAGCTCACTATCTGTATGCATTGATTTTGCAATCTGTGTAGCCTTTAGTGGTGCTTCCTGTAAATGCTCTGCTAGCAATGAGTGGACTACAGCTGAACTCTCTGCAGTTCTTGCATCACTGGTCTCCAGTAATGGACAATGGGAAAGTCCATCTGCATTATTGTGCTCTTCAGACTTGCAATAGACAATGTGGTAATCATAAGCTGATAATACTATTGCCCATCGCTGAATGCGTGCAGCAGCTAGTGTAGGCAGACATTTGTGTTCCCCAAAAAGTGTCAACAGCGGGCAGTAGTCAGTCACTAAATCAAAATGTCTTCCTCACAAGTACTGATGGAACTTTTTTTTACAGCAAAAATCAGTCCCAGAGCCTCTTTTTCTATTTGAGAATATTTTTCTGCTGCAGACAGAGTTCGGGATGCATATGCAATTGGCCTTTTTTCTCTATTTGGCATGGTGTGCTGAATCACTGCGCCAACACCATATGCGGAAGCATCACATGCTAATGTGAGTGGCAAGGTGGGGTCATAGTGTGCTTGGACCTGATCACTGGTCAGCATTTCTTTGCACTTGACAAAAGCAGCCTGCTCCACTTTAGTCCATTTCCAAGTTATCCGTCCTTTGAGCAGTGTGTAAAGTGTGGCTAAGATTGTACTTTGCTATGGTGCAAATCTTTCATAATTATTAACAAGTCCCAAAAAAGCTTGAAGCTCTTTAACATTTGTAGGAGCAGGAGCCTCCTGGATTGCTCTCACTTTATCTTCAGAAGGGTGAATACCATGTTCATCCAACACATGACCCAAATATTCAATATGAGTTTTGCTGAACTCACATTTGGAGAGTTTCACTTGAAGGCCATTTTCTTGAAGGCATTGCAGGACCTTCAGCAGGTTGTAGGTATGCTCCTTTTCTGTTCGTCCCGTGATAAGGTCATCTAGGTAAACTACCACGGGTAAGATTTTCATCAGGCTTTCCATTATATGCTGGAAGATGGAAGGAGCAGCACTTATTCCAAAAGGGAGTCTATTGTAATCATAAAGTCCCTTGTGAGTGTTGATAGTTGTGTACTTTTTGGAGTCATCATCCAGTAACACTGGCTGATAAGCTGCTGCTAAATCTATTTTAGAGAAGACTTTGCCTCCACTAAGATTTGCCAAAAGCACTTCCAGCCTAGGTAAGAGGTAAATGTCTGTTTCAACAGCCTGATTTACCGATACTTTATAATCCCCACATCAACGGCTTGATTTATCTCTTTTTTTCTACTGGCACTATAGGTGCTGTCCATTCACTGTGCTTAACTGGAGAGATAATGTTTGCTTCTTCCAACTTTTTAAGCTCTCTCTCCACCCTCTCTTTCATTGCAAATGGGAGGGGTCTGTGCTTGAACCACAAGTTCAACCACAAGACCCTTGAAGGGGTCTTGTGGTTGAACCATCGCCCCGTACAATCAATAGTGGTAGATTTTCAGTTTGCCCCTCATAGACTACTCTGGCTGTAATCTGTCCGAAAACAGGGATTCTTCCTCCATTATAAGCTTTAAGCTTTACCTTAGCACTCTCTAGTGGCAGGTGTGAGAAATTCTTTCTGTATGTTGCCTGTAATATTCCACTCCTTGCTGCTCCTGTGTCAATTTCCATCTCTAAATCAACATCATCTACAGAGAATGTTTCTTTATACAGGTCTTCATCCTCGCTCGTGACTGTCAGAATGGTGAACATCCCCAGTTCTGTGTCCTCTTCAGCTTTCACATGCCTAGTGTGTTTACTAAGCTGTTCTCTGCTCCGTGAATTTTTTGCACTTTCGGTTTGTGACTTAGAACGACAGGCCTTTCATATGTGTCCAGTTTTCCCACAGTTATGGCATTTGGTCTCTATAAAATGACATTCACTTGCAAGGTGATTCTTCCCTTTGCACCTGTAGCAGTTTTTAGTTGTCTTTGGCATTATTTTGTGAACACTTTCAGTACTGGCTTTTTCACCTTCCATTCCTCTCAGCTGCTGTGTGTCTCTGTCAGCTGTTTCCATGTTGAGGGCCATCTCAAAAGCTTTGGCAAAGGTGAGATCATTTTCTGTCAATAATCCCCTCTGGCATGCTTTTTATTTCGCTAACAAATCGGTCTTGTAATGATGAATCCAAGTTGGTGCCAAACTCACAGTTAGCCGCACATTGCTTCAACTCAGCTATGTACCGTGCGTCTGTCTGGCCTTGTTTTTGGTTGCACTGATTAAAACGGAATCTTTCTGCCACCAATAACGGCTTTGGCTCAAAGTGTCCTTTCAGAATGGTCACTATTTCAGCAAACGTTTTGTGTTTCGGATTACTGGGCTGCACCAAATTTCTCATGAGTCCATATGCAGCTGCTCCTATAACACTTAAGCAGTGTGGCTACTTGCTTGTCTTCGGCTATGCTGTTAGCTACAAAGAACTGCTCCACACGTTCAATATACGCAGACCATTGCTCATTTTCTGGCTTAAACTCATCAATTCTTCCAAATAGGGCCATTGTTCTCACTAGTGCCGACACCGTGTGTCTCTTTTCCCCCACAATTTATCCTCGTTGCCAGTTTCTGTGATGTATTGAACAAGGGCTGAGACTTAGCGTTGCGTTTCCTGTTGCCTTTTACTTTGCCATCTTTATACTCAGACAGTTACTGCGCATGCGTGACTTGCGGCTCAAACTGTACAGCAAGTGCTAAGGTTCAAACACATGTTAACCTGATAAACATTATGGTCACTACACGACAAAAAGAAAAAGATCTTCAAGTTTTTCATCCACCAGACACTGTCCACATGTGAACCTACTATATGTATGAGTTTTGCTGAATTTATCATGGTAACCACTTCAGAAGGAAGGGTAGTCTTGTGACTTGTAGAAAAAGTTTATCAGGGTAAGTGTTTTTTTCTGCTTTGGACATGCATTTACTCTTTTATCTGTTGCAGGAGAACCTGAAATCATCCAGAATGAGACAACTGTAACGATGGCTCTGAAGGCAGCTCTGAAAAGGTCAATTGTAGTTGGTGAGGACTGTTTAGTAACATTTCTTGTTGTGATTATTAGTTTGACATAAATACCCGTCATCACATTGTTCTGAGATGAGGCAAAAGTGGATCCAGTCATGTCATGTTCAGAATATACAGTGGGGAAAATAAGTATTGAACACGTCAATATTTTTTCTCATTAAATATATTCCTGATGGAGCCATTTACCTGAGATTTTCACCAGTTATCAGTAACAACCCAAGTAATCCACACATACAAAGAGATCAAGGCAACTGTGTTCACAAAACAAGCTGTATCTAATAAAGTGGAATGACACAGGGAATGAGTATTGAACACGCTTGGTGAATGGGAAAGCTGTTGGACCCGACAACATCCCGGTCGAAGTTTGGAAAGCTTTGGCAAGGTTTCTAGCAACAAAGTATCTGACAAGAGTCAGCGACCCCACCAGAATGTGGGAATAGCTAGAAGAAGAAAAATTAGATAAAACTCTCAGATTCAGATAATAATTGGCTTACCCAACCAATAGATTCTCTTCCTGCTCTAATCCACTGTCTGAGAGTGTATGGAGAGGTCTGGATACAAAGTTAAAGAAGGAAAATCAGAAGCTGTGATGATCAAAGGGACCTGGCCAAATCAGTTAAACGGAGTAGAATCTATCCTTCAAGTGGTCCAAACAAATGTTTCAATGCTTGGGGGTAAATAGACCTGATAATCCTCCATGACTATTTAGGAAACTGCTGATGCAGGTTAAAACAGATCTGGAACATTGGGAGCTCCTTCCTCTGTGACTGCTGGGAAGAGTAGAAGTGATGATCAGGATCAACATCCCACCTAGATTCCTTTTTTATTTAATGCTCTGCCCATAACAGTCCTTGACTCCACTTTTAAAATGATGACTGAACTTTTTAGCAGGTTTCTTTGGCAAAACAGATGACCTAGGGCAAGACTTAAAACTGTGAGGTCACATAAAGAACATGGGGGGGTTGGCTCTGCCTCATTTAAAGAGCTATTACTGGGCTGCACAGTTACAAATATTGGTATTATGGATCAGGGAAAACCTTCAACCAACATGGGTTCTAATTGAGCAGGGTGTGGTTGGAGGCCTGCCTTTGTCAGTTCTCCCTTTTATAAATTCTAAAATATGGAAAAGTTTGGGAATTCAAAATGACTGTTAATAGGACATTGATTTGGAAGGGGATAAGGAAGAAATTCAATCTACCAGGTTCACTATCTAGGGTGGCAGATATTGCCTTTATCACTGACTTTAGCCCAGACAACATGGATAACGGTTTTAAGAAATGGGCACAAAAGAGTCTGGTCATTGTGGAGCAGCTATTGAGTCTTTCTCCCAGTTATTAACGGAGTTTAATCTGCTGTCAAGCGACTTCTTTAGATTCCTTCAACTAAGACACGACTGAACATCCCAGAAAGATTGGGAGAATATTAAAGCAGCTCCCAGTAATGTGGAACAGTTTTTATTGAGACAGTCACACAGAGAATAAATGTGTCAGGCCTTCATGAAAGAATTCATTCAGATATAACAGAAAATACATTAGACATAAAAGTAAATGTTAGTTGGAGGTAAACACAGTAATGGAGGATGATGGGTGGGGAGATCTTGGGAGGAGGGGGTTAAATGTCTAAAGAGCCCCAGCTGGAGAGAGTTTACCTGCAGAATTAGGATGAGGTTCTTCAAAACCCCTTTAATGATGTCAAGTTCTAACAGACGGTGCCATAGACTTTGTTGGGGGGGCTGTGGACAGGTGGGGAACAATGGCCACATTTTTTGGGATTGTCCCAGAGTACTAGACTTTTGGAGCAAAATCAAAGCAGAAATAAAACTGATCCTGGACCTTGATTTCTTGTTTGAACCACATCATGTGATATGAGGAAACCTTCCCCGAAATTCAGTGGAGAAAAATAAAATGTACATGGTGAGGGTTTTGATATTAATAGGCCATAAAATAATAAGTGTTGACTGGCTCAAGTCATCCCCACCAACCCTGGAGCAATGGAAAAGACTGCAGGGTGGGAAGTGTCTGGAACACATTACAGCACGTTTACACCTGAACATGGACATACAAGAACTGATGGAATCCTGTGATATTTGACCAAGTGACTGAGTCCTTGAGTTTATTCTGAAGACCACAGCATTGATAAACTAGCAAAGACCAGGGGTGACTAAACATTGGTAAATGACCAGACGGGCAAACTCCTTGTTATATCACATGTTCTGTTTTGTGTTCTAATGGAAAAATAAATAAAGTTTTATAAAGAGAGAGCACCTTGGAGTTCCTCTTGGCCGTTTGCAATGAATTCGTACATTTTGCTATAATATCAGAACTCTCCATTTCTCTGCTTCAGCTGCTGGATGACAACATTGTCCACTTTGTGAAGAAGGAGCTGAAGAAGATGCAGAAAGTTCTGATTCCAGATTACCCAGGATGGTTATGGAGTCAGAGGGAGGATGAGGAGGTGTTGGAGGGTGAGGATGAAGATGAGACGAGGAGCAGAGAGTTATTTCTGAAGATCTCACTGAACTTCCTGAGGAGAATGAAGCAGGAGGAGCTGGCTGAGCGTCTGCAGAGTAAGAGGATTTGACCAACTTTAACATGATGGAATTGTTCTCATTTCAGATATTGTTGTTGTGTGTTCAGGATCCTCTGCTGCAGAGTTCCAACCCAAATGGAAATCTAACTTAAAGAAGAGGTTCCAGGGCATGGCTGAAGCAGGACAGCCAAGCCTTCTGAAGCAGATCTCCACACAGCTCTGCATCACAGAGGGAGGGACTGCAGAGGTCAGTGATGGACATGAGATCAGACAGAGTGAAGCAGCATCCAGGAAAGCAGACAGACCAGTGGGGACAAAGGGACTGGCTGGACTTCAGTGGCGTATTAAGACATTTTTTCCTGGGGAGGTCTAGATGTGACATGGAGTTCACATGAGGCATCCAGGCCAGGATGAGGTTTCCCCACAGTGGATCATCTGCTTTCACACACTGCCCCCATTGTAGTGGTGTCAAAGCAGGAGTGTGAACTGTTCCTTCTTCCTCTGGTCTTTGGTCTCATCAGCAATTACAGAGAAAACTTCACTTTGCTTCTCCTCCTTTGTCATGTTTTCATGAACCATATTTACCAAGAATTCCAGGATTTCATTCTAGATCACAGACCTTCCACAGGTACATCTCAAAAAATTAGAATATCATTAAAAAGTTCAATACTTTTTGTCACTCATTTCAGAAAGTGAGACCCATATATTTTATAGATTCATTACACAGTGATACATTTCAAGTGTTTATTTATTTTAATTCTGATGATTATGGCTTACAGCCCATGAAAACCCCAAATTCAGTTTCTCAAAAAATTAGAATATTACATAAAATTAATTTTAAAAAAATAGTTTTTAAGTAGAAATGTTGGACGACTGAAAAGTATGTCCATGTACCACTCAATTCTTGGTCGGGGCTCCTTTTGGATTAATTACTGCATCAATGTGGCGTGGCATGGAGGTGATCAGCCTGTGGCACTGCTGAGGTGTTATGAAGGTCCAGGTTGCTTTGATAGTGACCTTCAGCTCGTCTGCATTGTTGGGTCTGGTGTCTCTCATCTTCCTCTTGACAATCCTCCATAGATTCTCTATGGGGTTTAGGTCAGTAGAGTTTGCTGGCCAATCAAACACAGTAATGCCATGGCCATTAAACCAGGTTTTGATACTTTTGGCAGTGTGTGGGGGGGTACCAAGTCCTGCTGGAAAATGAAATCAGCTTCTCCATAAAGCTTGTCAGCAGAGGGAAGCATGAAGTGCTCTAAAATTTCCTGGTAGATGACTGCGCTGACTTTGGTCTTGATAAAACACAGTGGGCCAACACCAGCAGATGACCTCTGTTCAGATAAAAGTAAATTTTGCATTTCATTTGAAATCAAAGTCCCAGAATCTGGAGAAAGAGTGGAGAGGCACAGAATCTAAGTTGCTTGAGGATTAGTGTGAAGTTTCCACAGTCAGTGATGATTTGAGGAACCATGTCATCTGCTGGTGCTGGTCCACTGTGTTTTATCAAGACCAAAGTCAGCGCAGTCGTCTACCAGGAAATTTTAGAGCACGTCATGCTTTCCTCTGCTGACAAGCTTTATGGAGAAGCTGATTTCAATTTCCAGCATGGCTTGGTACCCTCCACACTGCCAAAAGTACCAAAACCTGGTTTCATGACCATGGCATTACTGTGTTTGACTGGCCTGCAAACTCTACTGACCTAAACCCCATAGAGAATCTATGGAGGACTGTCAAGAGGAAGATGAGAGACACCAGACCCAACAATGCAGGCGAGCTGAAGGTCACTATCAAAGCAACCTGGACCTTCATAACACCTCAGCAGTAACACAGGCTGATCACCTCCATGCCACGCCACATTGATGCAGTAATTCATCCAAAAGGAGCCCGACCAAGTATTGAGTGGTACATGGACATACATTAGTTTTTAAATAGAAATGTTGGCTGACTGAAAAGTATTTTTTAAATTAATTTTATGTAATATTCTAATTTTTTGAGAAACTGAATTTGGGTTTTTCATGGGCTGTAAGCCATAATCATCAGAATTAAAATAAACACTTGAAATATATCAGTCTCTGTGTAATGAATCTATATAATATATGGGTCTCACTTTCTAAAATGAGTGACAAAAAATATTGAACTTTTTCATGATATTCTAATTTTTTGAGATGTACCTGTATACGCGGCATTCTGCCCTCTGTCCAGATTTTTTTCTGTACCACTGGGTCCTGCTTTGCAATAAGATGCAACATTAAAAAAAAAAATCAATAAAACAAACAAAAAAAATTATCAACCTCTTCAGAGTCACGGTGACCTTGTTGGACAGTGTTGGTGACCTTGTCCAGCCACTGTTCTAATGTAGTTTTGGTTCTCTTGGACCAAGATAGAGGAACTGCTCAGTTCTGCCTTTCTGTGCTCACCCCATGAAAACATGGCACTGACATGACCTTCTGACTTCTCCTAGACTGTAAATCCAGCGTCTTTATAAATATGTCCATATGACTAAGGTCAGGCTTTCTGCTCTTTACCCCCATCTTACACCCACATGTGATAAATGTCAGAATAATGATGCCAGCCTGATCCACACGTACTGGCTGTGCTCCCTCCTCCAACAGGTCTGGACAAATGGATTTCAAACCCTATCAATGGTCCTAAAGGGAAAACTCCACCTCCACCCACTGATGGCCTCACAGAGGGGACTGCCTCTGGTTTTACCACTGCTGAATGTTGGACAATCAGGTTCACTCAGCTTCTTGCTGGACGTGCAGTCCTACTGAGACAGAGGGAGGGTGCACCCCCACAATGAACTAAGAGACATCATGTGGTGCATCAAACTGGAGATGATGGGATCTTCTGAGTCCAGCTCTGAAGGAAAGTTCTAGCAGACCTGGGGACCCCTCATGACATATTTTCATAACTGCCAGAACACATTGCAGCTCTACTGCTGACACTTGGTATAATGCTGGACTCCACGGAGACAGACTGGACAGAGACACTTGCAGCCTGGAACTGACTTCAATACAGTTCTTTGTTGCTCTTTGTCCTTCTCCTTTTATGGTTCCATGTTTGCACCAAGAACCTGCAAGAACAACATGTCTGTACATCCTGGAGGGACTCTGTAAAATGTGATAATTCTTTAATAAAAAGAGGTTGATTCTAGAAAACCTCCAGGACTGAAGCGTTTTAAAGGATTTGACTTCAGTTGATGTTTCTAATAAATCCTTCTTCGTCTTGCTGACAGAAAAAGAAAAGCGGTCTTGGCTCTGGGCCACAGACTGACTTATCCTGGTATCAAGATCCATTCTAGATCTGGGCTCCTATGTCAGATGGGGTTTAAGGGACTCCTATTTTTGGAATGGAGAAGAGTTCAGACCCGAGCAACAAAAATATTGAAAACAAACTTGTCATTAGATGAACAGAAAAAAAGAATAAAAATTTAAGTGCAGCATCCATAAAAACATGGGAAATTTACCAGAAAAAAGCTGTGAATTAACAAGAAAAAAGTCAAATTTATGAGAAAAAAGTTAGTTTGACGAGAAAAGTCATAAATTTATCAGAAAAAAATACATTTAAAGTTAAAAAAGGCTCCAAATTTGAGACAAAACCCCCCACATATTTACAAGAAAGGAGGAAGTAAATTTCCAAGTAAAAAAGTTTCAAATTAACACCAAACTTGTGAAGGTTTAAAAAAGCAACTTTGACTGTTTTACTGAGTTTTGTCATCAAATACTGACTGATTAAATGACAGTGATTTAAATTCATGTTGATGGTTAAAATGCACTGATGAAAGATGACAATTTATTCTAGTTAATGTGATGATGTTCATTTTGTGAGAGGATTCATGATTAATGAGACGTTGGTGATTAAAAACATGTTTATTCAGGATGATGTCATGATAAATGATTTATACAGATGTGTGAAGTTAAAAAGTTTCCATGATAGTTGGTAACAGACATGAAACAGGAAGTGAGTTTAATAAATTAATGAGTCGTCATGATTAGAGCAGAAAGAAAACAGATGAGTCATTATTTGAACTGTCGACTGTTTCTGATCCACTGGAAACAGTCTGGAGTCAAAGACGGCGAGCCCAGAACAAGGAGCCTGTGGACGGTTGTGGAAGTGGTCTGACCAGCTGCAGGACCTCTCCACAGGAGGACACCAGATCAGCTGATTCAGCCGTTCACTTTGTGCCCAGATCAGACCCTGAACACCCCATCAACACTTCAAAGTAGTTGTAGTCCTAGAAATAGGAGTCCACTCCCCACATAGAACCACTGAACTGGACTTTCCTCGGTTCCTTCATCAAAGCAACAGTTGCTGGGAAAACTAAGAAGGAACACAGACTCATTTTGGTTTCTTTTATTTAGTTTAAGGAGCTCCATCTTCTTGACTTTGGAGACCAAATCTCAGCGCTGCGTCCATGTAAAATGTGGATGAAATGTGGACGCTGGAGTTTGTTGCCTGAATGTTCAAAGCATTAAAAGTTTGACCTGATCAACTTCTAGCTAACTCAGAGCTACTAAGAGCTCACTGCTATCAAACCTCCGTAGCTGTCTAGTGCTTCTAGAGGTGGGCCAGCTAGGACCTACAGGGGGCGCTACAACAGGATCGAATATCCCAATACTCAGTGCATCGTGACATGGTGATAATATTGGATCGTATGTGCTCTGGTGATTCCCACCCCGACACATTCACAAAAATAAAATCACCAATTTAGGAGAAAATTGTTGAAGAAAATTTGAGTTTACAATTTTTTCAGAATAAAAATACAAATTTACAATAAAAAAGTTGTGAATATTAGACAAACATATTTGCAAATAAAGGAGAACAAAGTTCCAAATTTAAGAGCAAAAACTGCCAAATTAACGACTGTTGTTCCTCTACTGATGTAACATTTCTGTAAATCCTTTCTTCCTCTGAAGTAACTCTGTGGCGACTCTGACTTGTACTTGAGTAATTAATATCATAAAGTAACACTCCTCTTACTGGAGCCAAATTCAGTCCAGATTTCTGGATCCTCTCCCACCTCTGATTAGAATCTTAATGAGTCAAGTCCAGGTGAGAGTCGTCACCATCAAATCAGTCAGTTCTCATTCTGTAGAGCTGTTTCCTGCAGCCTCTACCCTCCAAAGTCAGCCCAACACACCTGAGCAAGCAGAACCAATCAGCTGTTTAATCAGCAGCTTCCTGTCCGTTGGATGATCGTCTTGGTGAAGAAGTTCTCTGTTCTCATCTGCTCTTCCTGAATGTCTAATGTTGATCTGTGAAACAGCAGGAAGACCAAACCAGCGTCCCAGATGGAGTGGAATCACAGCAGAAGCTGCTGGGATAGAAATGCACATGTTAATGAGGTGATCACCTGGGCAGGTAAGAGGGAGGAGTCAGGAGACAGTCAGTGGAAGCTGCTGCTGGTTCCACCGGTTCTGACGTCACTGACGTTTTCAGACTTCAGGGTGTGACAGAGACGCCCTCAGAACAGAGTCACTCAGACACCAGGACTGACGAGGACAACAGCAGCTTCTTCTCTCTCTCCAGATGTTTCCTGGACACATGAAGGTGGAAAGTGTCTGGAAGTTGATGTGAGGTGAGTTGAGCAGAGAGACAAACACCATCACTCTGATCACCACACTGGTCTGATGGCTGACTGGACAGGAGACAGGATTCTGGATGCTGATTGGCTGGTTGCTGCTTGGAGGTGGAAATCGAGTGAAGAATTTCTGAGTTAAAGAACAATGATTTTCCAGTGATTTCCATGGGTTCTTGGTAGTGATCAGCAGGTAAAGTCAGCAGCAGTCTGACTGTAATCTCATCTGGAGTCAGCAGGTAAAACTGCAGAGAACGTTGAACTGGTTGAACTGGTTGAGCTGAATACCACAAAAACTAAAGATATGATTACTGACTTTAGGAGGAAAACTCCCAGACACAAAGTGGCTTTACTAAAAGTCCAGACCACTGAATGTGTGTAATCTTCCAAATATCTTGGGGCGATCATTGATTGTAATTTAAACTTTGAAGAGAACTGTGAAAGGGTGTGCAAAAAGGATCAGCAACATTTGCATTGTTTAAGGAAACTCGCTCACTTTCCTACTGACCGAACCATAATGACAATGTTTTATCAGGTTTTTATTGAATCTGTTTTATCCTTTTCTTTAGTGTCATGGTTTGGTCAGATAAAACTGAAACAGAGGAAATCCTTGGACCAGGTAGTTAGATGGTCCAGTCGTCTGCTTGGTGAGTCACAGCTGAGCCTGACATCCCTGGACACCAGACAGGTCCAGAGGATTGCTGCCTCCATTTTAAATGATGACTCCCACCCTTTGCACTGAAACTTTCAGCTTCTTCCCTCCAGACGGAGGTTTGTTGTCCCAAAATGTAAAACCCAGCGCTACAAAACCAGCTTTGTTCCTGCTGCTGTCACAGAGTGGAACAAGATGGAACAATATATTGCACATAATTTAGTTACCTATTTATGAATTTTATTTTATATTTATTTATTTTGTAGGTTTTTATTTGGGTTTTAAATCTTTTATTGGGTTTTAGACTTTCATTGAGTTTTTAATCTCTTTGATTTAGCTTTTAACTTTTTTTACTGTGACCCTTCTCTCTTCTCTCTTTTTTGTCCTATGTCCTGATTGGTGGAGCTTTCAGTATTTTTGTCGTGTTTATAGTCAGCTTCCTGTGTGCCTGTGTTTGTGTTCATGTTGAATGGAATTGTGATTTGTAAATATGTGTCTATAAGGATGAAACCTGACTGCAAAATAAATCTACTTACGGTACAAATAAAGGAACCTGAACCTGGTTGAAGTGGATCAGTGTGACTGAGGTTCATTTTCTGTGTTTATGATGTGAGGACCAAAGTCAAGAGTGAAAGCTGTTGCATATGGGAATTGGGCCTCAGGGCTTACCATAGCGGAGAGTAGAGTGACGTCAGGCGGGCTTCGGCTCGGATATATATATATATATATATATTGAAAAAGTAAAATAAAGTGTGTGATGTTCAGACCAGCTCCTTCTCCGGTCTCCATTATTGAGATAGAACATTTGGCGACGAAGTGTACAATGGCACTGTGCGTTGGACAGATGCCATTTTTCCTGGAACACCAGGGCACGCCAGCGATTTCATGGGCTCAGTGGAAACAGATGTTTGAAGTGTATATAACAGTGGCGGGCCTGGGTTCTGTCAGTGAGGAGAGATGGAGGACTTTGATGATTCAATTCCTTGGCGCTGAGGGACAGTGGACTTTCTTCGGGCTGTGCCAGGGCAGTTCGTTGGAGGACGGTCTGAAGGTAATGGACAGCATGTTCGGCGACACTTCCACTGTCACCGAGAGATGGTGCAAGTTTTTTGGCTGACAACAGCAGACGGGTGAGTCCCTTCAGTCATTTGTGTTGGAGCTACATAGACTAGCAAGGAAGTACGAGTTTGGGGCTATCGAGCACGAGCTAGTGAGGGACACGCTAGCCCAGAGCACCAATAGCACATGGCTGAAGACTATGCTAAGGGTAGCTAAAGAACCACTGTCGCTGGAGGAAGTGCTGGACTTGATTAAGTGAAGGGAGTCTCTGGCCCTGCGTGAGCTAACGGCTAAAGCTAGCGAGGGGCCGACCGCATGCAATTTCCCACCGAGAGCGGAGGTTAGCATGCTAACTAGACACTGAGAAAGGGTCAAGAAGAAGCAGACAAGGAACAGAGCCGAAATGTCAGCGAGGGGCCCAGGGGTGAGAGGACCTGAGGGCCTGGTCCAGGTCGACACGGCGCGCATGAGGAAAGGTCAGCTGAAATGATACATGCTCCAGCTTAATGGGGGCAGCGCGCCGCTCATGGTGGATTTGGGAGGTAGGAGATCTATCCTGAGCCTGTCCACGCTGTGGAGGCTGTTCCCTGCGAAGCAGATCAAAGTTGGGGCGGTAAAGCTGTTCGGTTACAGCCATGTGGAGATTGAGATGGATGGCACGGCGGACTTCGAGGTGACTTGTGGGTCGAAGAGGGTCTCCAGTTTCACCTTCCAGGTGGCGCATCAGGGAACCGACCTGTTGGGAGTTGACCTGTTGGGGGAACTGGGCTTCTCCATAAAGGACCCGGTGTTTCGACGGTGCTGTCCGTGGGCCCGGATTGGCACCTCTGCTGGTCTGCATTGTTCAGGGGCCTGGGCCACATCAAAGCGTTTTACCACCGCCCCTCATCGAAGAGACAGTCACACCGAAGATCCAGCCCTTGCGACATCTCGTGTTGGTGCTGCGAGATGAGGTGTCAGCGGAACTGACCAAGCTGCTGGAGGCAGGAGCCATTGAAAGGGTGGATGCGTCACTGTAGAGCTCCAATCTGGTGGTGGCCAGGAAGAAAGGAGGGGGCTTCAGACCATGTATTGATCTCAGAGTGGTGAACAAGGCCATCATCTCCGACAAACACCCACTACTGAACATGGAAGAACTCACGGCGGCTTTCAGTGGGGTGCAGGTCTTCTCAAAGTTGGACCTGTGCCAGGGCTACCTGCAGGTACCACTGCACCCGGACAGCAGGAATTTAACGGCCTTCGTGACCCACATGGGGGTTTTCCGCTACAGCCGGGTGCCTTTCGGGCTGAGCTAAGTACCAAGTTGTTTCCAGAAGGTCATGACGACCATGCTGGCCGGCCTGAAGGGGGTAGTTGTATACCTGGACGACATCATGGTACACGGGACAACGAGAGAAGAGCACGACGCGAGGCTGGAAAGAGTGTTGGAGTCACTACAGGAGCACGGGGTTACGCTGAGCGGTGAAAAATGTGTCTTCACAGCGGACACTGTAGACTATGTGGGGTTCCGGCTGACCAGGAATGGATTAAAATTGCTGTTTTTGAACGTAGAAGCAGTGCTGCGGATTGTGGACCCTTCCTCGCCAACCCAGATTTCTTTGTTCCTGGGCATGGTTAATTTCTATGGCTGATTCATTCCCCGATACTCAGACAGGATCAATCCGCTCCGGGCAGTGCTGAAGCAGGATGCCCCTTGGAACTGGACCCTGGCCTGCTCAGCGACAGTGAGGAAGTTAAAACAACAACTCACCTCCCCACCAGTTTTGGCCCACTTAGACCTTAACTGCCCCACCATCGTGACGTGCAACCCATCTGGTTCCACCCTGGGGGCGGTTATGTTGCAGGTACAGGATGGTACGGAGCGTCCTGTGGCTTTTGCGTTGAGGTCCCTAGCGGCGGCAGAAAGGAAGTACGCTGTGGGTGAAAGAGAAGTTCTGGCCTGTGTCTGGGCTTGCAAGAGGTGGCATATCTACCTCTACGGGCGCCACTTCACGTTGAGGACGAACCACCAGGCGCTCACGACTCAACTCGAAACCTCAGGGTCGGGACACAGGCCACTGAGAATCCACAGGTGGTCAGAAAGACTGACGGCCTACAATTTGACGACGAGGTACATTCCAGGCAAGGACAACATCGTGGCAGCTCTTCTGTCACAGGCCGCAGCGTGCACCCCAATGATTGACCCAGGGGTGGCAGATCTCAACGAGGCGGACTTAGTCCACACACTGCACGGAGTGCCCTGGGAGATTGTGTCCCCCCAAGAGCTCAGGGAGGAATCGGAGCGTGACCAGGTGATGAAAGGGCTGCGCTCAGCGATCAGAGAGGGCTGGCCAACGGGAGCGCTCAGTGAACTGGCCCCGTTCCATCGGTTTAGAGATAAGCTCAGCTGCTGGGATGACGTGTGCATGGCTAGGGGGCATTGTGCCATCATTCCGGCAGCCCTGAGAGGACGTGTGTTGGTGATGCTGCATGAGGAGCACCGGGGGGTGGTTAAGGTCACACAACGCAGCAGGGATTCAGTCTGGTGGCTGGGAATCGACAGGGACATTGAGGCTATGGTGAAGCACTGCATGCTGTGCCTGGAGAGTGGGAAGACTGAGGGGACCCCCCACGTCTCTGCAACCAGTCCTGTTCCCTGTTGGGCCCTGGGAACACATCGAGTTGGACATCTGCAGAGAACTGCACACAGCCCCCCCAATAGCCGGTTCCTCATCGTGGCCAACGATGTGTTTTCGAAGTTGCCCGAGGTGCTCCCAACAAGCTCAGTGACAACGGAGGTGGTCACGGGGTTCCTGGTGTCCTTGTTTGCAAGGTGGGGGATCCCAAACTCAATCACCACAGATAATGGCCCACAGTTCATCTCCAGGGCTTTCGAGGAGTTCTAGAAAGTCAGAGGGGTAGAACACATAAAGACAGCGGAGTACCACCCGCAGGCTAACTGGGTGGGGGGGGTGAGAGATTCAGTAAGACTCTGAAGAATGGTCTAAGGGCCCATTTAGTGGACGGCTTTGCGTTCGCTGACGCCCTCAACAACACCCTGCTCCACTACAGTGCGTCGGTGCACGCCACGACAGCGCGCGCCCCTGTGGCCCTCATGCTGGGGCGTGAGTTGCCGCTACCGGTAAGATGACTGGGGCCAGCATGAACGGACTGGGGGAAGACTCGGGGACGCTGGGGTGCTGAGTCACAAGGCGGCAGCGTGAAATGAAAGTAAGGCTTGACAGGAGGCATCGGGTGAGGGATCACGGACTGAGGGTAGCAGATCAGGTCTGTATCAAGCACCCCGTCCGCGCCCACAAACGCCAGCTGGTGTGGGTGGGGCCACGGCGAATTGTGAGACTGAGAGGACCAGACACTTTAGATCTGGACGATGGGTCCCGGTGGCACGCAAGCAGGCTGAGGAAGGCCCCGCCAGAGGTGACGAGTAGCCCCACCGTGGACTGTTTTAGTGACAATTGGGACTGGGTAGACACCGACCCACAGACTGAACCGACAGTGCCGTAGGCAGTGTATCCTCCTGAGGGATGCCCGACTAGAGAGCGTCGGAGACCCAGCTACTTGGACGATTTTGTAACTGAAATGGTTGACACCGGTTTTGGCCCAGTGGCAGGATGCCCGCTCCAATCTGGCGGGGCATGCGGGTAGTCCACCCAGGCGCCTCTAGGGCCTGTTTTGTGATTAGAAAAAAGGAGAAAATGTTGACTGTGTACATATGTTGTGTGTACATACGTGATTATAGTTATTTTGTCTGTTTGGGGGGCCGAGGTCTGGGTTCAGTTGTTCCGAGGGGTGAATGTGTTGGGTCATTTTGTTATTGTTCCATGTGCTTAGGGAGTGAGTCGGGTGACAAATTCGGGCGGGTCAATTTGTGTGCTGGAGTTTTCCCGGTGGGGGGGTATATATACAGTATACATGAGAATTGGGCCTCAGGGCTTGCCGTAGCTCGGTCGGGGTGGAGAGTAGAGCAACGTCAGGCGGGCGACGGCTGGGATATATTTAACTGTGGAAGAAGTAAAATAAAGTGTGTAATGTTCAGACCAGCTCCTTCTCTGCTCTCTGTTATTGAGATACAACAAAAGCCAACTGATGAAAAATGGCTGCTGTGCTCATTGGCCCATCAGCAGCAGTAGTGTTGGTAGATGGAGCACAGCTGGTAGAGCATCCACAAGGTGGAGGCAGCAACAAAGACTGACAGCTGATTTGAAAGAACAGCAGTCCCAAAAAAGACTGAAGGATCCACTAAAAATGACTTTAGTCATGAAGAAATACTCTCACCACTTTGTCACCTTTGCTTTCTGAAATGTGTCTCACTTTTCTAGGAAAGTTAGAATAAATTTGACTTTTATTGTTTAAATCTACAACATTTTTCATGTCAATTTGAAACAATTTATTCATGAAATTTGATTTTCTTCACACTTGAATTTTTTATGAACTTGTGATTTTTATAAATCTTCAATTTGACATTTTTTTCCTTACAAATTTATGCTGCTTTGTCTTGAAATCTTTTATTCTATAACCCCCAAATTCCAGGGTGTGTGTAGGATCAGAACAGAAAAATAGGCAGGGAGAAGGGTAGAAACCAGAAAAAAGTTAGAAACCTGGGAAAAACTGGGCCAAACCAAACTCAACTAAATGAGGGAAATAGAGGGAAAATGTTCTTTCCCTGTTTTTCTGGAGCTTTTCCAGCTTGTTTTCCAGGTTTTGATGCTGCTGTGACTGAGGTTTTTCCTCCTATTTGTTCCTCTTTGTTCCCTTTATTCTGGATTTCATGTGTCCACCCAGTTTAACCCTTTCCCTCCTGCTCTCACCTGTTCTCACCTGCTTTGCTTTGATTTTCCAGCTTTTCCATGGAGATTCTATTGGATTTGTGTCAGAGGAAAGTGGAGGTCAAACACAGCCTGCTGCCAATCCTCAGCCCTTACTTCACACATTTGAACCTGTTTTTCTTCTTCTTCTGGACACGTTTTTTCTGCTTTTCCTCCATCTGTTCTCCTGCTTTGTTTTTCTGCTCTTTTCCATGACTTACCCTGTACTTCCACCGGAGTGGTGGCTCAGTTGGTAGAGCATCCGCCCCACACCCGGGAGGCAGGGGTTCATATCCCGGCCGGGTCATACCAAAGACCATATAAAAATGGTGCTTTCTGCCTTCTAGCGTGGTGCTCCGCATAATGGAATGGGGAAAGTAAAGTTACACACAGAGCTACCAGAGGACTGACCCCCCGCTGTAGCTTTCTCTACTTACAGTAGCTGTGTGGCCTAGGGTCAGAGAAACGGAGATAGGCGCCGCCCATATACACCTTCAGGTGTGAAGGGATTAACTAACTAACCCTGTACTTCCACCATCACTTGTGGGCTGGATTACAAAGCTCTGCTGCACTTTATTAACTTACACATTTATCTGTTACTACATTTATTATTTGTTTCTTCAAGAAATAAATCTGTCCTTTATGATATTTTTGAGAATTTTTAGGAAGTTTCGTAACTTTTTTTAAACATAAATTTTAATTTTTTTTTTAAATTCTCCCAATATATTTTTCTCAAATTTGATAATTTGTTGTTGAGATTTTTTTTAACTTTATTCTAAAACTTTTTGTGATTTTCTCTTCGATGTAATAGTAATTTTAAAAATATTCATATTTTACCTCCAATATAATTCAACCCTTATAAAGAAGCAGTCAAAAATCAAATATTTTCTGAACTCCAAAGGAAAAGCAGTAAATTCAATCAAATTTCAGAGTAAAAATGAGTCCAAAACAGCAAAGACACTCAGTTGTGATCAGTGAAATCAGCAGTGATTGAAAGAGAAGAGCCAGAATAGTTGAGTCAAAGTAGTTTTGTCTTCATCAGTGTAGTGCAGCAGGTTCCAAAGTCTCCTCCAGTTCAGAGACAAAGGAACCAGAGTAGATGGAGCAGAGGAACTGGAACTGGCAGCAACAGCAGCAAACAGTCCAGTCTTGAATGTGTGGCAGTTGTCAGTGTGTTGATGGATGATTGACATTCAGCAGCATGACTGTCTGCATTCATGGAGCGTCTCACAGCAGCACATCAGTCTGAACTGAGCACAAACATCCAGTTTTAGAAGTGACCACTGAGCAAAAAGAGCTTCAGAGAAAAGTGCTGAAAGTCCAAAGTTGATGTGAAGAAGACATTTAAAATCAGAGCCCACGTGGGTCAGCCTGCGCTTCTGGACCTTCTGGTCCCCCTTTGTTAGGAAGAGGCACTGAGGACCACAGTGACGTCATCTAATTCTGCATGACGTGATCAAAACCGCTGCTGCTCCACTCCATCAGATGGTCAGTCACCTCCATCTAGTGGACATACAGGAGAACTACATCATGTCATGTCTGCTTCCCCTGACTCTGACTGGCTTTGGGACTCTGGTTAGACTGGGATTGATGGTTTTTCATCACTTTAGAGCAGGGGTGTCCAACCATGTGCCATGGAGAGCCAAGACCCTGCAGGTTTTACCTCCAACCAGTGTCTTCAACAGCAGATTTCTGTGAACTTCTTCCCACTGATTGCTGATAAGTGAAAACACCTGCTGAAGAGACTGGGTAGAAGAGAAAACCTGCAGGGTCTTGGCTCTCCATGGCACATGGTTGGACACCCCTGCTTTAGAGACTTGGACTCTGAAGTTATAAAATGTCTCATTTACACTTAAAACACCAGTTTCATCAATGTGATGATTTCTGCAGCTACACAGTAAAACATGAAGGTCTTTCACTTTAAAAACAGAAGTGTTGATGAATTTCAGTTTACAGTAAAAGTTTCAAACTGTTCTACAGCGATGATTAAAAATGAGATGAGGCTGATTAAATTGTTCTGATTGTAATTCTAAACATTCAGCAAAACACTAAAGTTTCCTCCCGTCCTGACTAAAAGCTTCAGTGATCAGTGTGTGTGTCCTTGTGTCAGGTGTGTGTTGGTGACTGTTAATGAGCTCGTTGTCTTTGTGTCTGAGGTCTCTGCTATGGATCAGTGTGAGGACACAGAGGAGGGAGTCCCTCCCTCTAAAACCCCTCTGTGTGGGGACCATGAGAGCCAGACCAAAGGTCAGAGGTGAGAGGACCATCTCTAACTGTCCAGGACTCTTCTCCATGTCAGAGCTCAGCACTCACATCACCGAACCTTCATGATTCACACTCACAGGTCAGAGCAGAACACCAGAAGACACCATGCTGGACCTGGACTTGGACCTGGACCTGGGCCCAGCTGTGTGTCCATCAAAAGTGACCAGTCATTTGACGGACTGATTCATTTTAAAGGAGCAGCTTCTTCTCCTAAACTGTAAGTGTGTCTGTGTTCATGTGTGAGTAGATTCTGGGACACTGACTCCTGTTTTCTCTGCTGTTCACCTAAATATGTTTAAGTTACAATTAAATGATAAATAAAGAACAGAATCACAGGTTTAATTTGAGGAGATTCACATGCAGTCTTCACATTTATGGCCACAAACATACAGCATAACTCAGTTAAAGCTGTTATACAGAGAAGATGTGGATATTTTTTTAATCAAAGCTCCATAAATTAAACAGATGGAATATTGTCAGAGTTCTTTATATTCATGAGCTGATTCTGTAAAACCAAAATATTCAATCAAGCTCTCAGTGTGAGTGGAACAGGATAAAAGTGATAATCTCTCTAACTTGATCAATTTAAAACCTCAACTATGATTTTCTTCTTGATCCTGATCAAGCAGCTTTAAAATAATCATATCTAGGAAACTGCTTCGACTGCGTCCTTCAGTTTTTAGGGCTCATACATCTGCTGCTGTGACTTCAGGAACATGGACTTCAGAGCTGTGACTGAAGTTTAACAGAATTCTGAGTGAATGAAATGACTGGAAAATGTGAGTGAACAGCTTCCATAGAAAATCTGATCCAGAATCCAGGAGGTTGATATTTGTGACACAGCTTCACAGAGATGAGCTCTTCTGGACTGTCATAGTCTAGAACATGTTACAGCCTGAAACAATGTTTGGATCAAAGTTTAATGTGATATTTAAGATAAGATCAGATAAGCCTTTATTAGTTCCACAATGGGGAAATTCAAGGATAACAGCAGCAAAGGGATAGCAGCACTCAGAGCAATGGTTAATAAGATAATCAGATCAGAACTGGTTAGCCAAAGCAGTAAATAAATCTACATCTGTACACAGTTATATCCACAGTGCAGGAGCATTGCAGCTAGATGGTATCAACAACATTACAGTTAAATTACCAACAAAATATAAATATGGACCCAGACAGTAGATTTCACATTGAATCAACAGTGTTGTTGCCAGCCTCAATAATAATTGTATTTGTCTCAGTTGTGTATTGGAGGGGACGATCTCTATTCTGCAGAGTTGTGAAGTTTAATATGGCCTGTGTGAGCAGCACCGGTTAGATTATAAAGTCTGACAGCCGTAGGGAGGAAGGACCTGAGGAACCTCTGATTGAAGCACTTAGGATGGCACAGCCTACCGCTAAATGAGCTCCTCAGTGTGTTCAGTGTGTCCTGCATGGACTCTGACTCCAGCAGAGATGACAGCTTAGCCACCATCCTCCTCTCTCCTATCTCCTCCACCGGGTCGAGGCGTCGCCCCAGAACAGAGCTAGCCTTTTATATCAGACTGTTCAGTCTTTTCCTGTCGGCTGCCGCGATACCGCTGCCCCAGCAGACCACTCCATATGTGATGGCTGATGCCAACACTGAATCATAGAAGGTCTTCAGGAGTGCCCCCTGCACTCCAAAAAGACCTGAGTCTCCTCAGGAGGATCAGCCTGTGCTGCCCCTTCTTGTAGAGCTCGTTGGTGTTGTGTGACCAGGTCAGTTTATTGTTCAGGTGAACACCCAGGAGCTTGAAAGATGTCACCATCTCAATGTCTGTTCCCTGGATGTTTACTGGTGCTGTGGGGGGTTGTCCTCACCTGCAGCAGTCCACCACCAGTTCCTTGGTTTTCCCCGCATTGATCTGGAGGCAGTTCCGCAGGTACCAGTACACAAAATCCTGGATAAGTCCTCTGTACTCCACGTCATCTCCATCAGAGATGAGGCCGACGATTTCAGAGTCATCAAAGAACTTCTGTAGATGGCAGTGTGGTGTGTTGAGTGAAAAGTCAGCAGTGTAGAAGATGAACAGGAAGGGAGCCAGAACTGTTCCCTGGGGGGGCCATACTGAAGATGATGGTGTCAGACACACAGTCCTGTGTTCTCACAAACTGTGGTTGTTCTTTGAGGTAGTCCAGGATCCATGATGACAGGTGCTGGTCCACCCCTGCGCACAGCAGCTTGTCCTTCAGGATCATCGGTTGGATGGTGTTGAAAGCACTGGAGAAGTCAAAGAACATGATCCTCACCACATTCCCGGGCTTCTCCAGGTGGGACAGAGAACGGTGAAGGAGGAAGATCACTGCATCCTCCTCCCTGATGCCATGCTGGTAGGCAAACTGAAGTGGATCCATCACTGGTCCTACCAGGGGGTGAAGGTGGGTGAAGAACAGCCTCTCTAGGGTCTTCATCAGGTGTGATGTGAAGGCCACTGGTCTGTAGTTGTTCAGTTCCTTGGGGTGCCGAGTCTTCAGTACAGGTACCACACAGGATGTTTTCCACAGCTGTGGTTCCCTCCCCAGCTTCAGGCTCAGATGGAAGATGTGCTCCACGATAAGATAAGATAAGCCTTTATTAGTCCCACAATGGGGAAATTCCAGGATTGCAACAGCACAGGGATAGCAACACTCAGAGCAACAATCAGAAGGTAAGAAGAAGAAAAAAAAAAAAAAAAAAAAGGGCAGCGAGTATACATATGTACATATAAACATAAATATATAGACACACGGTGCAGAGCATTGTTGTTAGATGGGATGAAACAGCATAACCGTCTACTTAGTTATCCTACATGGTATGATTATGTACCCATACATATTCTCGCCCTCCATAGCGGCCGGTATTTTCCTAGTTGTATACCAGAGGGGACCTTTGTGTAAGTCTATTGCGTCTTTTGCATTCAAAACTATTATTTTGTCACGTCTTTTTGCTATCTCTGCGAGCAGCCCTGCTTAGGTTATACAGTCTGACAGCCGTAGGTAGGAAGGACCTGCGAAACCTCTCGGTTGTGCACCTAGGATGATGTAGTCTGCTGCTAAATGAGCTCCTCAGTGCGTTCAGTATGTCCTGCATAGGGTGGGACTCGGACTCCAGCAGAGATGACATTTTAGCCACCATCCTTCTCTCTCCTATCTCCTCCACTGGGTCAAGGCGCTGCCCCAGGACAGAGCTAGCTTTCTTGATCAGTTTGTTCAGTCTCTTCCTATCGGCTGTTGTAATGCCACTGCCCCAGCAGACCACTCCAAAAGTGATGGCTGATGCCACCACCGTGTCATAGAATGTCTTCAGCAGCGCCCCTTGTACACCAAAAGACCTGAGTCTCCTCAGTAGGAACAGCCTGCGCTGTCCGTTCTTGTAGAGTGCGTCAGTATTGTGTGACCAGTCTAGTTTATTGTTCAGATGAACACCCAGGTACTTATAGGATGTCACCATCTCAATGTCTATTCCCTGGATGTTTACTGGTGCTGTGAGGGGTTGTCCTTGCCTGCGGCAGTCCACCACCAGCTCCTTAGTTTTCCTCGCATTGATCTGGATGCAGTTCCGATGGCACCAGTCCACGAAGTCCTGGATAAGCCCTCTGTACTCAGCTTCATCTCCGTTGGAGATGAGGCCAACGATCGCAGAGTCATCAGAGAACTTCTGTAGATGGCAGTGTGTTGTTGTGTGAGAAGTCCGCAGTATTACCGTGCTACTGATGATCGTGTCGGACACACAATCCCGGGTTCTCACAAACTGAGGCCGGTTTGTGAGGTAGTCCAGGATCCATGATGACAGGTGCTGGTCCACCCCTGCGCGCAGCAGCTTGTCCTTCAGGATCATCGGTTGGATGGTGTTGAAAGCACTGGAGAAGTCAAAGAACATGATCCTCACCATATTCCCGGGCTTCTCCAGGTGGGACAGAGAACGGTGAAGGAGGAAGATCACCGCATCCTCCACCCCAATGCCATGCTGGTAGGCGAACTGGAGTGGATCCATCGCTGGTCCCACCAGGGGGCGGAGGTGAGCAAGGAGCAGTCTCTCCAGGGTCTTCATCAAGTGGGACGTCAAGGCCACTGGTCTGTAGCTGTTCAGATCTTTGGGGTGGGAAGTCTTTGGTACAGGTACCACACAAGATGTTTTCCACAGCTGTGGTACCCTCCCCAGCTTCAGGCTCAGCTTGAAGATGAGCTCCACAATCCCACACAGCTGGTCTGCACAGGACTTGAGAAGCTTTGCGCTGATGCCGTCTGGTCCCGACGCCTTCCTCGCCTTGATCTTCCTCAGCTCCGTCCTCACCTTTGTGTACTACATGAACAATGGCAATAAACCTGATTCTGATTCTGATTCTGATTCTGACCTGGGTCTTAGTGAGGGTCAGGTTGGGGGGCTGTGTGTTGGGACTGGGGGGAGGATGGTGGAGTGGGGAGTGGGCAGCAGGACTTGATGTCTTCAGAGGCAGCAGTGGTTGTTGTGCAGTCGGGGGGGGAGGGCGGTTGGTCAAACCTATTAAAAAAACACATTCAGATTGTTATTCAGATACAGACCGGATCTGGTCTGTACAGGACTTGAGGAGCCTCAAGCTGATGCCATCCAGACCTTCAGCCTTCCTGGCCTTGATCTTCTTCAGCTCAGATCTCACCTGAGTCTGAAGCTGGATTCATGCTGCACCTCTGTTGTCCACATACGCACAACTGGAAGGCTTGTGTGATGAAATTTACATCATATCCTCCAGGCTGCTAGTCTCTGTGGACAACCGCATGCAGCCCAAATTTTCTGACTGTGGCCTGACTGCATTGACTGTGCATGTGCAAGACTGATCTTCCCTTTCATGAGGTGGTGCCACCAACACAGCAAACAAAGTCAAAGTAGATGAAGAAGACGAAGAGGAAGCGACAGATGAGAGTAAACATACATGAATTGTTTTTGAGCAGCAGCAGCTTGAGCAGAGAAGAGCACTGAAAAACATTAATTCCTCCTTTTTCTTGAAACGACGCCGTTGTTGTAGCTACAAAAAAATGTGCATCGCTCTCATATTTATAACCAGTGAACAAACTGGTGTGTTCGTGCATTTGTGCTCCCCATAGGGCTGGGGTGAAACTATAAATAACAGGTGTGCGCATGTGTGCAACCGCTTTCCCTGGTAGACGAGAACAGTGAGCATGTACAGCACCACGTGCACACCGGGCTTGTCCAAAGCGCACACAGACCAATGTGGACCAGCATGAATCCAGCTTTAGTGAGAGTCAGGCTGGAGCACGGGGGCTGTGTGCTGGGAGGGAGGGGGGTGTTGGGTCTGTGAGGAGAAAAACAGCTGGGGACGTGTACTGAGAGCTGGGGGGTGTAAGGGGGGGTGGAGGGAGGGCAGTGGACAGGGGGACTAGATGAAGGTGGAGGCAGCAGGGGGTGGTGGGCAGGTGGAGAAGAGGGCGGTTAGTCAAACCTGTTAAAGAACAGGTTCAGGTCGTTCACCCACTCCCAACCCCCACGGCCTGGGAGGAGGAATCCTGGTACCCAGAGATGGTTTTGAGGCCTCTCCAGACACCGCTGACGTCACTCTGCTTCAGCTTGTCCTCCATCTTCTTCCTGTAGCTGTCCTTCCCCTCTCTGATCTTCCTCCTCAGCTCCCTCTGTACGGACTTCAGCTCCTCCTTGTTTCCCGACCTGAAGATCCTTTTCTTCTCCTCCAGCAGTGTCTTTATCTCAGGGTTGATCCAGGGTTTGTTGTTTGAGAAACACCGTCTGGTCTTGGTGGGTACGATGTTCTCCACACAGAAGTTGATGTAATCTGTGATGGTGTGTGTGAGGCCGTCGATGTCCTCACCATGTGGATCACAGAGCTGCTCCCACACAGTGGATTCAAAACAGTCCTTCAGAGCGTCCTCCGCCTCCTCGGACCATCTCTTCACTGTGTGGTAACAGGAGGTTGTGGGAGGTTGTGTGCCCACAAACAGTGGACAGGTCCACCAACATCTGGCATTCTGAAAGTTTTCTACTGAGACATTTGTGCCCCAGTTCAAAGGAAGCCAGCCCAGAGTCAAATGTCTCCATTCTGTAGCTTTGAACAATTAATGTTTTTCACTTTTTCTGTCAGCCTACATTGGGCTAAGAAAATCTTTCTTTGACTCCACCAAGATATTTCCAGTTTTGTTTTCCTCCACTTTGTCTCCAAGTTTTACAGGAATCTACCTGGGTGGAAAATTGAACTTTGTTTTACATTTGATTCTATTGTTCTGGTCCTTCTGACTGGACTGAGAATTCACTTCAAGACTCCATCAGAGCCCTGCTGGACTGGCCACAGTTCTGCTTTCAGACTGAAAGGCTCATGACTAAAGCTCCACACTGTGAGGAAGGGCTGACCTGTTGAAGCTGCAAGGTTTTCTTCTAACCGTCTGTAGGCAGACCACTACGGTTTCACACCGAGCTGAACCAAACGGCTCAGAGCACCAAGGATCAGACCAACCCAGTTATCTCAGCAGGAATCCCTGATTTACGTCTGATGTCCTGTTAAATCTAGATCAACTTCATCAGAACCTCTCATTGATGGTTTCCATAAATTAAATTATCTACACTGTCCAGACCCAAGTGGAGGAGTTTAAGTATCTCGGGTCTCATTCAGGAGTGAGGGGAGAATGGAGCGGGAGATTGACAGACGGATCAGACGCAGCTTCTGCAGTGATGTGGACGTTGTACCGGTCTGTTGTGGTGAAGAGGAAGCTGAGCTCTAAAGCAAAGCTGTGGTTTTACCGGTCAATCTACATTCCTACCCTCACCTATGGTCATGAGCTTTGGGTAATGACTGAAAGAATGAGATCACGGATCCAAGCGGCTGAAATGAACTTTCTCCGTAGGATTGCTGGACTCACCCTCAGAGACAGGGTGAGGAGCTCAGTCATTCAGTCATTTTGACAGACAGGCCTGTAAAAATTCTGTCATAATCTATTATCTGTCATGTTAAATTACTTTTTTTTTTTTTCCGGTTCCGCCGGACCGGTGGCGCCACACAAGTTGGCTGCCTTTTTTTTTTTTATCTTCCTTCTTCTTTCTACACCTTTCACTCTATATATACAGTGTATATATATATATATATATAACACACCGGCCACTTTATTAGGTACACCATGCTAGTAACAGGTTGGACCCCCTTTTGCCTTCAGAACTGCCTCAATTCTTCGTGGCATAGATTCAACAAGGTGCTGGAAGCATTCCTCAGAGAGTTTGGTCCATATTGACATGATGGCATCACACAGTTGGCGCAGATTTGTCGGCTGCACATCCATGATGCCAATCTCCCGTTCCACCACATCCCAAAGATGCTCTATTGGATTGAGATCTGGTGACTGTGGAGGCCATTTGAGTACAGTGAACTCATTGTCATGTTCAAGAAACCAGTCCGAGATGATTCCAGCTTTATGACATGGCGCATTATCCTGCTGAAAGTAGCCATCAGAAGTTGGGTACATTGTGGTCATAAAGGGATGGACATGGTCAGCAACAATACTCAGGTAGGCTGTAGCGTTGCAACGATGCTCAATTGGTACCAAGGGGCCCAAAGAGTGCCAAGAAAATATTCCCCACACCATTACACCACCACCACCAGCCTGAACCATTGATACAAGGCAGGATGGATCCATGCTTTCATGTTGTTGACGCCAAATTCTGACCCTACCATCCGAATGTCGCAGCAGAAATCGAGACTCATCAGACCAGGCAACGTTTTTCCAATCTTCTATTGTCCAATTTCGATGAGCTTGTGCAAATTGTAGCCTCAGTTTCCTGTTCTTAGCTGAAAGGAGTGGCACCCGGCGTGGTCTTCTGCTGCTGTAGCCCATCTGCCTCAAAGTTCGACGTACTGTGCATTCAGAGATGCTCTTCTGCCTACCTTGGTTGTAACGGGTGGTTATTTGAGTCACTGTTGCCTTTCTATCAGCTCGAACCAGTCTGGCCATTCTCCTCTGACCTCTGGCATCAACAAGGCATTTCCGCCCACAGAACTGCCGCTCACTGGATATTTTTTCTTTTTCGGACCATTCTCTGTAAACCCTAGAGATGGTTGTGCGTGAAAATCCCAGTAGATCAGCAGTTTCTGAAATACTCAGACCAGCCCTTCTGGCACCAACAACCATGCCACGTTCAAAGTCACTCAAATCACCTTTCTTCCCCATACTGATGCTCGGTTTGAACTGCAGGAGATTGTCTTGACCATGTCTACATGCCTAAATGCACTGAGTTGCCGCCATGTGATTGGCTGATTAGAAATTAAGTGTTAACGAGCAGTTGGACAGGTGTACCTAATAAAGTGGCCGGTGAGTGTATATCTATCACGGACACACAGATCGCCCCAAAGGTCTCCCGAGTCGGCGGACGGAGCCTCTGTTTACAGCAGGAGACGTTACAGCAGGAAGAGCTAGTGCTAGCTAGCACTCGGCCGCCACCCGATGCTAGCGGAGAGACTCGATATACCGGGAACTGTAGCGAAAACGACGCGGGTGCCGGGCTGGAGTTTGGGTGGCATGCGGGAAATATAAGACGGAATGATAAAGAGCGATGGTGAGAACCAGGCAGACCGCCCGTAAAATCTGCTGGAGGAGGGGGCCCCCCGGGAGGCAGCTGGCCACCAAGGCTGCTCGGAGAAGCGCTCCGGCCACCGGCGGAGTGAAGAAGCCTCACCGTTACAGGCCCGTGGCTCAGAGAGAGATCCGTCGCTGCCAGAAATCCACGGAGCTGCTCATCCGTAAGCTGCCCATCCAGCGCCTGGTGAGGGAGATCGCTCAGGACTTCCAAGACCAACCTGCGCTTCCTGAGCTTCGCCGTCGTGGCTCTGCAGGAGGCTGGCGAGGCCTACCTGGTGGGTCTCTTCTTCGCTAAGGGGGTCGCCATCATGGCCAAAGACTTCCAGCTGGCCCGCCGCATCCGCGGAGAGAGAGCTTAGACTTTCTGCTGCACATTCACCAACCATAATGCTCCACACTGTGTGTCTATATATATTTATATATATAGTAATATGTACATATGTTTACTAGCTGTTCTTGTTTTTTTTCTTGCCTTCTGATTGTTGCTCTGAGTGTTGCTATCCCTGTGCTGTTGCAATCCTGGAATTTCCCCATTGTGGGACTAATAAAGGCTTATCTTATCTTATCTTAATTAAATGACCCTCAGTGTAATCTGTCAAATGTCAGACAGCTTTCAGAACTTTCAGTCATTGCTGAAAAAAATCTGTCAGTGAAGGACAATTTTCAGTTAATGGAGCTGTGAATCAAAGCTAAAATGAAGTGACTTCATGATGGAGGGTTCCACCAGAAAAACACTGCATGGACTTATGGACTGTCCCAGAAAGCCTCCGCCTTTGTCCAAGACATTCTCACTTCCGCCTCCAAGGAGAGCAGACGCTTCTTTTCTCTCTCTGCTCTAGCTCCCCACCTCCCCAACTAACTGGATCCCAGCTTGCTGTTGTCTGTCTGCGTCTAACTGCTGATTATCGAAAGAAATTATGGAATTAATAAGCTGGGCTTTGAACGCAATTGACACTATTTTTTCAACAAGGAAAAGTGCTCCGGGGGAAGCTGTTTGCCCCGCAGGGACGGCTCCAGCGGGCCATTTATGGGACACAAGTAATTGGAGGATCTTGTGCCTGACTAATCTCTCTATCGAAGATATTGAAGATTTGTATGTCTTCGTAATAATGGTGATTGGGATCGTTCTGATTGGAACTGGGATTGTCCTGGTGTACCGCAAATTGCTGAAGATGGATACAACCTATCAAAATGCTGGCCAGGCGAGGTGCATCCATCAAATTGAAAAAATGGAGAAGACCCTGATAGCGACAAATGGAGAACTGTCTCGGAAGGTGGATTACATCATGATTACGCTTAGGTCTATCCACGACGGTCTCAACGCCCGGCAATGAAGGATTAAGTACTGAATCTGCAGAAGAAATATAAAGTTCCTTCTCTGTGATCAGTTCTATTTGGCTCAATTCCCTTACAAAAATCCTCCTGATTGTCTGCAGTCTGTTTTTTCAAAACACTGAGCACAAGGCCTTGGACAGCAGCTGCTTGGACAATTGCCAAGGACGATTGCCAGTAGCCAGACAAAACATCTCCTGCCAAAGTGTCCTTGCTGTTCTTACTGATACAGCACCTGCTTCAACATTACACTCATATTGATCCACAAACTGACAAACAAGATTCACTCACTGCTCTCTTTGTGTCCTGTGAAATCTCTTGGTCCGCTGATGTGCATTGAGGGCTTTTTTTTCCCTTGTAATCATAATATTGATCATGTGACCAGTACTCTGAATCAATGATTTTTTTGCTCCTTCCTATTGTATTATTTCTTATGCTACCTGTACCCTCCTGTTGACAGGCGCGTTTCAGACGCATGCCGCGTCACAGAAATGCAGGTTCATTTTCTGTGTCAAGTCAAATTCTCTCGTATGTTATCAGTGATCTGTTAATGTACTTGGCAATAAATCTTTTTCTGATTCTGATTCTGACTGTCCTGTCATCAACATGAAATGAGTTATTTGATTTTTTTCCTTGAGTGAAAATGTTATAATGGGAGACTTTATTGTCAAGTAACATAAAATATATATTTGAAGATCTTTTCTTAAATTTGGGAGATTTGACATGAATTGACCCATTTGAACATTGGCTGTTATGAATAAATTACCATTTTCGTATTGGTTAATTGTAAAAAAAAATAAAATAATAATAATAATAATATTTACTTTGTTTTATGAATAAATTATTTATAACGAGTTGCCTATAAGACCTAATAGTCATAATGTGACATTTTCAGTGGATTATTGCCTAATAACATGTGTGGTGTTTTTGTTTCTATCAGTGTCCTCCAGCAAAGACCAGCCTCTCCTGAACCCAGCTGTGTGTCCATGAAGAGTGACTGGTCTATGATTGAACCCATTTCCTTCAACGATGGACACCAGTCTGCTGCTAAAGGGTGAGAATGAAAATGTTGATTGGGTTTCCTCTGAAAACATCACATCCAACAATGAGAAGATCATTTCCATCAGAGACGACTTTGTGTTTCTGCCAGGATTCATCATTCTAGAAGACAACCCCTTTAACAAACTGTCCATGTGCTAAACTTGAATGTTTTTGCAGCGTTAACCAGCAGAGCTCAGAGGTTCTCAGAGGTCCGTCTGTCCCTCAGCATCAAAGACATCTGGACTCCATATTTATGGTAACAACTGTTCTACATTCAACACTATTGAATGAGGGAACCTGAAAAAGACTCAGTGACAAGCTGATAGAATTCTACAACATAACACATCCATCCATCCATCCATCCATCTTCTACCACTTTTCTGGAGGTCCAGGTCGCGGAGGCAGCAGTTCAAGCAGAGAAGCCCAGACTTCCCTCTCCCCAGCCACCTGCTCCAGCTCGTCAGAGAGGATACCAAGGCGTTCCCAGACCAGCTTGGAGACATAGTCTCTCCACCGAGTCCTGGGTCTGCCCCGGGGTCTCCTCCCAGTGGGACGTGCCCAAAACACCTCAAGTGGGAGGCGTCCAGGAGGCATCAGATGCCCAAACCACCTCATCTGACTCCTTTCAATGTGGAGTAGCAGCGGTTCTACTCTGAGCCTCTCCCGGATGACTGAACTCCTCACCCTATCTCTGAGGGTGAGTCCAGCAATCCTACGGAGAAAGCTCATTTCAGCCGCTTGTATCCGCGATCTTGTTCTTTTGGTCATTATCCAAAGCTTGTGACCAAAGGTGAGAGTAGGAACATAGACTGACTGGTAAATCGACAGCTTTGCCTTAGAACTCAGCTCCCTCTTCACCACAACAGACCGGTAAAACGTCTGCATCACTGCAAATGCTGCTCCAATCCGTCTGTCAATCTCTCGCTCCATTTTCCCCTCACTCGTGAATAAGACCCCAAGATACTTAAACTCCTCCACTTGGGGTAGGAGCCTGTCCCCAACCCAGAGAGGACAATCCACCTTTTTCCGGCTGAGGACCATGGACTCGGACTTGGAGGTGCTGATTCTCATGCCAGCCGCTTCACACTCAGCGGCAAACCGTCCCAGCAAGAGCTGTAGGTCATTGCTGGATGAAGCCAACAGGACAACATCATCTGCAAACAACAGAGATGAGTCCTGTGGCCACCAAGCATGATACCCTCCATTCCCTGGCTGCGCCTAGAAATCCTGTCCATAAAAATTATGAACAGGATCGGTGACAAAGGGCAGCCCTGGCGGAGTCCAACCCTCACTGGGAATGACTCCGACTGAGTGTTGGCAATACGAACCAAACTCTCACAACGGTTGTACAGAGACCGAATAGCTCATAACAACAAGTCCGATACCCCATACTCCTGAAGCCACCCCCCCCCCCCACAAAAAACCACGAGGGACGCAGTCAAATGCCTTCTCCAAGTCCACAAAACACATGTAAACTGGTTTGGCAAACTCCCACAAACCCTCGAGAATTCTCGAGAGGGTAAAGAGCTGGTCCGATGTGCCATGGCCAGGACGAAAACCACATTGCTCCTCCTGAATCCGAGGTTCGACCAATGGCCGGACTCTCCTCTTCAGTACCTTGGCATAGACCTTCCAGGGAGGCTGAGGAGTGTGATCCCTCTAAAGTTGGAGCACACCCCCCAGTCCCCTTTTTTGAAAAGAGGAACCACCACCCCAGTTTGCCATGCCAAAGGCACTGCCCCCGACCTCCACACAATGTTGCAGAGGCGTGTCAACCATGACAGCCCAACAACATCCAGGGCCTTGAGGTACTTAGGGCGAATCTTGTCCACCCCCGGGGCCTGGCCACCAAGGAGATTTTTAACCACCTTGGCGACCTCAGCCTCTGTGATAGGCGAGTCATCCCCCTCGTCCACAAACCCTGCTTCCTCTGTGGAAGGCGTATCAGTGGGATTGAGGAGATCCTCGAAGTATTCCTTCCACTGCCCAACGATATCCCCAGTCAAAGTCAACAGCGCCCCATCCGCACCATACACAGTGTGGACAGGGAGCTGCTTTCCCCTCCTGAGCCGCCGGATAATTTGCCAGAATCTCTTTGAGGCCGACCGAAAGTCTTGTTCCATGGCCTCACCGAACTCCTCCCATACCCGTGTTTTTGCTTCAGCAACCACCCGAGCTACACTCCGCTTTGCCTGCCGGTACATCTCAGATGCTTCGGGAGTCCCACAAACCAACCAAGCTTGATAGGACTCCTTCTTCAGCTTAATGGCCCCCCTCACCACTGGTGTCCACCACTTGGTTCGGGGGTTGCCACCACAAGATGCACCGACCACTTTGCGGCCGCAGCTCTGGGCCGCCGCTTCAACAACAGAGGTGGAGAACATGGCCCATTCAGACTCCATGTCTCCAGACTCCCTCGGAATGTGGTTGAAGTTCTTCCGGAGGTGGGAGCTGAAGACCTCCCAGACAGGGGCCTTAGCCAGATGTTCCCAGCACACCCTCACTATACGTTTGGGTCTACCAGGTCTGAATGGCTTCCTCCCCTGCCATCGGCTCCAACTCACCACCAGGTGGTGATCAGTTGACAGCTCTGCACCTCTCTTTACCCGAGTGTCTCAGACATACAGTCACAGGTCTGATGACACGATAACAAAATTGATCTGCGACCTAGGGTGTCCTGGTGTCAGGTGCACATATGGACGCCCTTATGCTTGAACATGGCGTTTGTTATGGACAAACTGTGGTTAGCACAGAAGTCCAATAACTGAACACCACTTGGGTTCAGATCAGGCAGGCCGTTCCTCCCAATCACCCCTCTCCAGGTTTCACTGTCGTTGCCCACGTGCGCATTGAAGTCCCCCAGTACGACAATGGAGTCTCCAAGAGGAGCACCCTCCAGCACCCCAGTCACAGACTCCAAAAAGGGTGGGTACTCTGAAACATCATTTGGTGCATAGGCACAAATGATGGTCAGGACCCGTTTCCCAACCCGAAGGTGCAGGGAAGCAACCCTTTCATCCACCGGGAAAAACTCTAATATAGAGGCAGCAAGGTGGGGGGATACAAGAATACCCACCCCTGCTCGTCGCCTCTCACCTGGGGCAACTCCAGAAAAGGCCAATCTCAAGCTCCTCTACAGGAGACTGGTTCCGGAACCGGAGCTGTGTGTTGAGGTGAGGCCGACTATATCTAGCCGGTATCTCTCAACCTCGTACACCAGCTCAGGCTCCTTCCCCACTAGAGAGGTGACATTCCACGTCTCCAAAGCCAGTTAAGGAAGCCTGGGATCAGACTGTCAAGGTCTCCGCCTTTGACTGCCACCTAATCCACATAGCACCGGACCCCCATGATCCCTCCTGCAGGTGGTGAGCCCACTGGAGGGTGGGCCCATGTAACTCCTTCGGGCTGAGCCCAGCCGGGTCCCATGGGTGGAAACCCGGCCACCAGACGCTAGCCACTGAGCCCCTCCCCCAGGCCTGGCTCCAGGGTGGGGCCCCAATAACCCCATACCGGGCGGGGTACACTGAATCCTTGATATAGAACTTATCGAGAGTCTGTTGGATCGTTCTTAGTCTGGCCCTTCACCCAACATAACACAATCAGACTTTATAATACTGGATTTAATATTGTCCAATAATAAATTTCTACTCAGATCAGAAACTGAGTTTGAAAGTAAACTCTCTCCATGTCCCTGCTTCAGCTGCTGGAGGAAAACATTGTCCAATTTGTGAAGAAGGAGCTGAAGAAGATGCAGAAAGTTGTGAGTGCAGATTACCCAGAATGCTTAGAGAGTCAGAGGGAGGATGAGGAGGTGTTGGAGGGTGAGGATGAAGCTGAGAGGAGGAGCAGCAGAGAGTCATTTCTGAAGATCACACTGAACTTCCTGAGGAGAATGAAGCAGCAGGAGCTGGCTGAGCGTCTGCAGAGCAGTAAGAGGATGTGAACAACTTTACCATGATGGAAAGAGGAAATGGAGCTAATGTGGCAGATTGTTCTCATTTCAGATATTGTTGTAAAAGTTTGTCTTGCTTGTTTGTTCAGGATCCTCTGCTCCAGAGTGCCAACACAAACTGAAGTCTAATTTAAAGAAGAGGTTCCAGTGTGTGTTTGAGGGCACGGCTAAAGCAGGAAAGCCAAGCCTTCTGAAGCAGATCTACACAGAGCTCTACATCACAGAGGGAGGGACTGCAGGGGTCAATGATGAACATGAGGTCAGACAGATTGAAGCAGCATCCAGGAAAGCAGACAGACCAGAAACAACCATCAGACCAGAAGACATCTTTAAAGGCTCACCTGGAAGAGAGGAAACAATCAGAAGAGTGCTGACAAAGGGAGTGGCTGGCATTGGGAAAACAGTCTTAACACAGAAGTTCAACTCTGGACTGGGCTGAAGACAAAGCCAACCAGGACATCCACTTCACATTTCCATTCACTTTCAGAGAGCTGAATGTGCTGAAGGAGAAAAAGTTCAGTTTGGTGGAACTTGTTCATCACTTCTTCACTGAAACCAAAGAAGCAGGAATCTGCAGCTTTGATCACTTCCAGGTTCTGTTCATCTTTGATGGTCTGGATGAGTGTCGACTTCCTCTGGACTTCCACAACACTGAGATCCTGACTGATGTTACAGAGTCCACCTCAGTGGATGTTCTGCTGACAAACCTCATCAGGGGGAAACTGCTTCCCTCTGCTCACCTCTGGATAACCACACGACCTGCAGCAGCCAATCAGATCCCTCCTCAGTGTGTTGGCATGGTGACAGAGGTCAGAGGGTTCACTGATCCACAGAAGGAGGAGTACTTCAGGAAGAGATTCAGAGATGAGGAGCAGACCAGCAGGATCATCTCCCACATGAAGACATCACAAAGCCTCCACATCATGTGTCACATCCCAGTCTTCTGCTGGATCACTGCTACAGTTCTGGAGGATGAGATGAAGACCAGAGAGGGAGGAGAGCTGCCCAAGACCCTGACTGAGATGTACATCCACTTCCTGGTGGTTCAGGCCAAAGTGAAGAAGGTGAAGTATGAAGGAGGAGCTGAGACAGATCCACACTGGAGTCCAGAGACCAGGAAGATGATTGAGTCTCTGGGAAAATTAGCTTTTGAGCAGCTGCAAAAAGGAAACCTGATCTTCTATGAATCAGACCTGGCAGAGTGTGGCATCGATATCAGAGCAGCCTCAGTGTACTCAGGAGTGTTCACACAGATCTTTAGAGAGGAGAGAGGCCTGTACCAGGACCAGGTGTTCTGCTTCATCCATCTGAGTGTTCAGGAGTTTCTGGCTGCTCTTCATGTCCATCTGACCTTCATCAAGTCTGGTGTCAACCTCATGAAGGAACAGTCAATGCCAAAGAAGACTAGAATACATAAAAAAAAACCTAAACTGAATCATCTCCACCAGACTGCTGTGAACAAGGCCTTACAGAGTCCAAATGGACACCTGGACTTGTTCCTCCGCTTCCTCCTGGGTCTGTCTCTGCAGACCAATCATGCTCGAATAGAAGGACTGATGACACAGACAGGAAGTAGCTTACAGACCAGTCAGGAAACAGTCCAGTACATCAAAGAGAAGATCAGTGAGAATGTGTCTGCAGAGAGAAGCATCAACCTGTTCCACTGTCTGAATGAACTGAATGATTGTTCTCTAGTGGAGGAGATCCAACAGTCCCTGAGATCAGGACGTCTCTCCACAGATGAACTGTCTCCTGCTCAGTGGTCAGCTCTGGGCTTCATTTTAGTGTCATCAGAGAAAGATCTGGATGTGTTTGACCTGAAGAAATACTCTGCTTCAGAGGAGATTCTTCTAAGGCTGCTGCCAGTGGTCAGAGCCTCCAACAAAGCTGTGTAGGTGGATCTATTAGGAATTCGAATACATGTATGATGCTTAATGTGAGGAAAATGAAAACGGTTTGTCTTGATTGATCCTCAGGTTGAGCAGCTGTAACTTCTCAGAGAGAAGCTGTGAATCTCTGTCCTCAGTTCTCAGCTCCCAGTCCTCCAGTCTGAGAGTCCTGGACCTGAGTCACAACGACCTGAAGGATTCAGGAGTGAAGATTCTGGCAGCAGGACTACAGAGTCCACACTGTAGACTGGAGACTCTCAGGTCAGGATTTAGTTGGTTTGTGACAAGTTAAAGATTTATATTAAATGACAAAAATCAACAATTTTTTGAGTCTTCTTTTAATGTCTTTAATTCTATCTCCCTCCAGTCTATCAGGGTGTCTGGTCTCAGAGGAAGGCTGTTCTTCTTTGGCCTCAGCTCTGAGGTCCAACCCCTCCTATCTCAGAGAGCTGGACCTGAGCTACAACCATCCTGGAGAGTCAGGAGAGAAGATCCTGTCTGCTCTACAGGAGGATCCACTCTGCAGACTGGAGACTCTTAGGTATGGTCAGACTTTCCAACAAAGCTGTGTAGGTGGATCTATTAGGAATTCAAATATATGTATGATGCTTAATGTGAGGAAAATGAAAACAGTTCGTCATGATTGATCCTCAGGTTGAGCAGCTGTAACCTCTCAGAGAGAAGCTGTGAAGCTCTGTCCTCAGTTCTCAGCTCCCAGTCCTCCAGTCTGAGACTCCTGGACCTGAGTAACAACGACCTGAAGGATTCAGGAGTGAAGATTCTGGCAGCAGGACTACAGAGTCCACATTGTAGACTGGAGACTCTCAGGTCAGGATGTAGCACTGCCACATATTTTATTGGATCGCCCCTTTTGTGTAGAAAATGGTTCCGCATAAAGGGAGGTCTTAGGTATCTTAATTAATATGATGCAGTATTCAAAATGCTCCATTTTATGTTTGTGCCTCGTGTTAGACATGTTCTACTTTCTGTATGTATGCATGAGAAAACATAATTTACCTGTCATGAACATCAGCTGGTCATGGAGGGGCCCGCTGATTTACAGCAGTGGTTGAGTGGCATTAAAAGAAAGGTGGAAGTCATTGCGACACACTTTCATTGACTGACAGACCGACAGGCCCGCTGTCATCAGGAGCGGCCGTCCCATGGTCAATTAAAATAAAGGCCTTTAAAGAGACTGTTGGAGCAACCAGGAGGAGCGTCATACCGCTGGGAATCTACGAGGGACTGGCGGCTGACGGCGCATTCGTTGCTGGGAAACGGTATGTTGATTGACCCAAGAGGAGGACGCTGGGCCGGGGATTTCACTGGTTAACCGACGAGAAGAGCAGCGGACCCAAAGCCGGTGAAGTCGTTCCTGTTGTCTCTCCCTCATCCAATTTCTCATCATAATTCCTGTGACTGAGCTCAGGTTGGTTTTTTTTTTGGCAGATATACAGGGACGTCCTGTTTGTTTTTGGGTGACTTTATAGGGACACTTTCTTTTTCTCCTTTTTTTTATTTTCTTGCCGGCGAAGAGTGGGAACGTTAATGGACAATTGAACACTATATGGAATGGTTTTGTTGTGTGAATATAAATGGTGTAAATACATTGTGGGTGTTGTAAATAAGGGATGGGAGATACAGTGGGGTAAAAAAGTATTTAGTCAGCCACCAATTGTGCAAGTTCTCCCACTTAAAAGATGAGAGAGGTCTCCAATTATTATCATAGGTATACCTCAACTATGAGAGACAAAATAAGAAAAAAAAAAAATCCAGAAAATCACATTGGAGGATTTTTAATGAATCAATTGGTAAATTCCTCAGTAAAATAAGTATTTGGTCAATAACAAAAGTTCATCTCAATACTTTGTTATATACCCTTTGTTGGCAATGACAGAGGTCAAACGTTTTCTGTAAGACTTCACAAGGTTTTCACACACTGTTGCTGGTATTTTGGCCCATTCCTCCATGCAGATCTCCTCTAGAGCAGTGATGTTTTGGGGCTGCTGCTGGGCAACACAGACTTTCAACTCCCTCCAAAGATTTTCTATGGGGTTGAGATCTGGAGACTGGCTAGGCCATTCCAGAATCTTGAAATGCTTCTTACGAAGCCACTCCTTTGTTGCCCGGGCGGTGTATTTGGGATCATTGTCATGCTGAAAGACCCAGCCACGTTTCATCTTTAATGCCCTTGCTGGTGAAAGGAGGTTTTCACTCAAAATCTCACGATACATGGCCCCATTCATTCTTTCCTTTACACGGATCAGTCGTCCTGGTCCCTTTGCAGAAAAACAGCCCCAAAGTATGATGTTTCCACCCCCATGCTTCACAGTAGGTATGGTGTTCTTTCTCCTCCAAACACGACAAGTTGAGTTTTTACCAAAAAGTTCTATTTTGGTTTCATCTGACCATATGACATTCTCCCAGTCCTCTTCTGGATCATCCAAATGCTCTCTAGCAAACTTCAGATGGGCCTGGACATGTACTGGCTTAAGCAGGGGGACATGTCTGGCACTGCAGGATTTGAGTCCCTGGCGGCGTAGTGTGTTTCTGATGTAGCCTTTGTTACTTTGGTCCCAGCTCTCTGCAGGTCATTCACTAGGTCCCCCCATGTGGTTCTGGGATTTTTGCTCACCGTTCTCGTGATAATTTTGACCCCACGGGGTGAGATCTTGCGTGGAGCCCCAGATGGAGGGAGATTATCAGTGATCTTGTATGTCTTCCATTTTCTAATAATTGCTGCCACAGTTGATTTCTTCACACCAAGCTGCTTACCTATCGCAGATTCAGTCTTCCCAGCCTGGTGCAGGGCTACAATTTTGTTTCTGGCGTCCTTTGACAGCTCTTTGGTCTTGGCCATAGTGGAGTTTGGAGTCTGACTGTTTGAGGTTGTGGACAGGTGTCTTTTATACTGATAACGAGTTCAAACAGGTCAGAATCAGAATCAGAATCAGAATCAGGTTTATTGCCATTGTTCATGTAGTACACAAACTAGGAATTTGTCTCGGTACAATGCTGCAACATTAAACATGATAAGATAAGAGAAATAAACTATACATGTAATAAAGTGTAGGATAAGATTAAGTGATACTGGTCAACAGTTAAAATATATATTAGCCAGCAGCAGATACTGTGGAGAACTATATAGTGCAGTCGGTAATGCAGGAAGAAAACAGTGATGATTGACATGAGTCTGGTTGAGCTGCTGTACATGGTGCACGAGAGTCACTTAGTGTTCAGCAGTCTAATGGCAGAGGGGAAGAAGCTGTTCATGTGACGGGAGGTTTTAGTCTGGATGGACCGAAGTCTTCTACCAGAGGGGAGGGGGGCAAACAGTACATGACCAGGGTGTGAGGGATCGGCTATGATCCGGCCAGCACGCCTCCGGGTCCTGGAGATGTACAGATCCTGGAGAAATGGGAGCTTGCAGCCGATCACCTTCTCAGCAGTGCGCACGACGCGCTGCAGCCTTAGTCTGTCCCTGGCAGTGGCTCCTGCGTACCACACTGTTATGGAGGTGGTGAGGATGGACTCGATGATGGCTGTGTAGAACTGCACTAACATCTTGGTGGGTAGCTTGAGCTTCCTCAGCTGCCGCAGGAAGAACATCCTCTGCTGGGCTTTTTTGATGAGTGAGCTGATGGTCAGCTCCCATTTGAGGTCCCTGGTGATGGTAGTGCCTAGGAAGCGGAAGGAATCAGCAGTGGTGATGGGAGAGCCTGAGAGGGTGAGGGGGGGCAGAGGAGTAGTGACTTTCCTGAAGTCTACAATCATCTCCACTGTCTTCAGAGCGTTCAGCTGCAGGTTGTTATTGCTGCACCAGGACGCCAGCTGGGCCACCTCTCTCCTGTAGGCGGACTCGTCGCCGTTGGAGATGAGCCCGATGAGGGTGGTGTCGTCCGCAAACTTGATCAACTTGACAGACTGGTGGCTGGAGGTGCAGGAGTTGGTGTAAAGGGAGAAGAGTAGGGGGGAAAGTACACAGCCCTGGGGTGATCCGGTGCTGATGCTAGTATAGTCTGAGACAGTCTTTCCCAGCCGCACATGCTGCCTCCGGTCCGTCAGGAAGTCGATGATCCACCTGCAGAGGGAGTCAGGCACGTTGAGCAGGGACAGCTTGTCCCGGAGCAGAGCGGGGCGGATGGTGTTGAATGCGGAGCTGAAGTCCACAAACAGGATCCTGGCGTAGGTTCCCGGGGAGTCCAGGTGCTGCAGGATGGAGTGGAGGGCCAGGTTGACTGCATCGTCTACAGACCTGTTGGCTCGGTAGGCAAACTGCAGCGGGTCCAGGAGAGGGGTGGTGATGGACTTGAGGTGGGACAGGACCAGGCGCTCAAAGGACTTCATGACTACAGAGGTGAGCGCTACAGGTCTGTAGTCATTAAGTCCAGTGATCCGTGGCTTCTTGGGGACAGGGATGATGGTGGAGGATTTGAGGCAGGACGGCACGTGGCATAACTTAAGGGAGGTGTTAAAAATGTCTGTGAATACAGGAGCCAGCTGTTTCGCACAGAGTCTCAGGGTGGAGGGAGACACGCCGTCAGGTGCCATTAATACAGGTAACGAGTGGAGGACAGAGGAGCCTCTTAAAGAAGAAGTTACAGGTCTGTGAGAGCCAGAAATCTTGTTTGTTTGTAGGTGACCAAATACTTATTTTACTGAGGAATTTATCAATTAATTCATTAAAAATCCTTCAATGTGATTTTCTGGATTTTTTTTCCTCATTTTGTCTCTCATAGTTGAGGTGTACCTATGATGAAAATTGGAGACCTCTCTCATCTTTTAAGTGGGAGAACTTGCACAATTGGTGGCTGACTAAATACTTTTTTGCCCCACTGTATATTGTTGTCTGATCATTTACTGGGTGCACTTGTGAACTATAATAATAACCCATAAAACCGTACAAGCCTGTCTAGAGTGAAGTCATTTCATCCCGTGTTTTTACTAATATTCTCTACGTATATAATAGAAGAGTGTTACACATGGTGGCCCGTACGGGGAGTATGATTTGTGGCTGTATGGTTTAATTGTGGTGAAGACAAAATGGCATCCAGGATGGCGAATATGTGGGCTGCAGTAGAACAGCAGGCAGGCAATGAGGGTGAAATGGAGGAGGAGTTAAAACATCAGGCGGTAGCCCTATCCCAGCAGTTAAATCTGTTTGAGGCTAAGGTAAAGGACTTTATTAACAGTACGGTAACCAGGGAGACCAAGTTCCAGCAGTACATCAACCGTAGCTTGGAGAAATTCAATGAGAGAGTTGATACTTGAGAAAAAAATCTAGTAAATTGCCTGCTTGCAGGGATGAGAAATGGAAAGGGCAGCTTAGCCAGTTACGGCTCTCTAGCATTCCTAAAGCGCAGAAAACTGTGGCAGTTTCTACGGATAACCCTTTAATGGCTTCCCCTCTCTCGTTGGACCAGCCTGGTGTACCCGCCTACTACTCCAAACCTCCCAGTCACCGGGAAGTTCCTACAACTGGCACCGCCGGTGATGCCGCCTAAGTCCACCACTCCCATGAGGCAAGTGAAGGGGGGTACAGCGCCTACAGGCACCACCCACCGGGACGCCTGCCTTTACTACTCCTTGCCGGTAGGGGGTGCCCTACCATATTAGGCTTTGGTCACAAGCGAGACTCCATCACCCTCTATCGACACCGACTGCCCTGGGCGACCTCCACCAATGGTCCAGGAGTGGCCTATGTCCTTGGCAGAGATTGGGGCGGAACAGGAGAAAGACCAGGTGGTTCATGACCTGAAACGGCACCAGGTGAACAACTCACGAACTTATCGCATCAGCTTAGTTGTACATCAGGGGTGTTGTACCGCCGGGTCTCACTAAACAACCAAACAGCGAGGCTTCAGCTGGTGGTTCCACAGTCCCTCGTCCCAGAGGTCGTACACCACTACTATGTAAAGCCCCAGGGGGGACATCAGGAGCCTTTGAGGACCATGCTGAGTGTGCTGGAGGTAGTCTGGTGGCCCAGTGTTCCTAAGGATGTCTGGGGCTATACTAAGACCTGCAGTGACTGCCGACAACTGAAGCGAGAATGCTGTAAAACCGTGAAAGGCATGCATCAGGTATCAGTGAGCACTCCCCAGCGTACTCAGCTTCCTGTTGGCCTTAATGGGAGAGTAAGGACCAGAAGAGCTTCGTCCATGGGACAGTTCCATGACCGCAGGGCCCAGAAGATCATTCGCCTACCACTCGCACATGACCAGGGGGCTACTTGCATCCGGAAAGCAGGACAGCCGAAGGGGGCTGAGAGGGTTAAGCAGAGAGTGGGGGTGCATCAGGCCAGACCAGCTAAGTTGGATAATTACCGCTTGAAGGAGGCACACCTTCAGGGGGATGACTCAGTCCAAGCTGGAACCCATCCACACTCCAAAGCCAATAACTGCTCAGCCAGGCTAGTGCCTATGGGGATAGGACCAGCCTGATTTATTAACGAGAGAAGGACTAAATGAGATAAAGTAGAGTGGAGTTCCCCACCTGATATACAGGGAGAGTGTGGTTAATCTCAAGAGGGAGAAGGGTGTTTACATACAGTAGTAGCCTCTGGCTGGAGGGGGGAACTATGTAGCTCTGCCACATATTAAATTGCATCGCCCCTTTTGTGTAGAAAATGGTACCACATAAAGGGAGGTCTTAGGTATCTTAATTGATATGATGCAGTATTCAAAATGCTCCATTTCATGTTTGTGCCTGAAACGGCGCATTCGTTGCCGGGAAACGGCAGGTTGGTTGACCCAGGAGGAGGACGCTGGGCCGGGGATTTTGCTGGTTAACAAACGAGAAGGGCAGCGGACCCAAAGCTGGTGAGGTCGCTCCTCTTGTCTCTCCCTCATCCAATTTCTCATCATAATTACTGTGACTGAGCTCAGGTTTTTTTTTTTGTTTTTGTTTTTTTGGCAGATATACAGGGACGTCCTGTTTGCTTTTTATTGATGACTTTATAGGGACACTTTATTTTTCTCCATTTTTTTATTTTTTTTTGCCGGCGAAGAGTGGGAACGTTAATGGACAATTGAACACCATATGGAATGGTTTTGTTGTGTGAATATAAATGGTGTAAATACATTGTGGGTGTTGTAAATAAGGGATGGGAGATGTATTGTTGTCTGATTATTTACTGGGTGCACTTGTGAACTATAATAATAACCCGTAAAACCGTACAAGCCTGTCTAGAGTGAAGTCATTTCATCCCATGTTTTTACTAATATTCTCTATATAATAGAAGTGTTACAAGGATTTAGTTGGTTTGTGACAAGATAAAGATTTATATTTAATGACAAAAATCAACAGTCTTCTTTTAATGTCTTTAATTCTATCTCCCTCCAGTCTATCAGGGTGTCTGGTCTCAGAGGAAGGCTGTTCTTCTCTGGCCTCAACTCTGAGGTCCAACCCCTCCTATCTCAGAGAGCTGGACCTGAGCTACAACCATCCTGGAGAGTCAGGAGAGAAGATCCTGTCTGCTGTACAGGAGGATCAACTCTGTAGACTGGAGACTCTCAGGTATGGTCAGACCCTCCAACAAAGCTGTGTAGGTGGATCTATTAGGAATTCAAATATACACTACCATTCAAAAGTTTGCGGTCACTTAGAAATTTCCTTATTTTTGAAAGAAAAGCACTGTTTTTTTCAGTGAAGATAACTTTAAACTAATCAGAAATGCACTCTAATATCTAATATACATTGCTAATGTGGTAAATGACTATTCTAGCTGCAAATGTCTGGTTTTTGGTGCAATATCTACATAGGTGTATCGAGGCCCATTTCCAGCAACTATCACTCCAGTGTTCTAATGGTACAATGTGTTTGCTCATTGCGTCAGAAGGCTAATGGATGATTAGAAAACCCTTGTGCAATCATGTTAGCACAGCTGAAAACAGTTTAGCTGGTTAGAGAAGCTATAAAACTGACCTTCCTTTGAGCAGGTTGAGTATCTGGAAAAAATTATTATTTCAAATACAAATCATTATTTCTAACCTTGTCAATGTCTTGACTATATTTTCTATTCATTTTACAACTCATGGTGGTAAGTAAGTGTGACTTTTCATGGAAAACACAAAGTAATTGTCTGGGTGACCCCAAACTTTTGAACTGTAGTGTATGTATGATGCTTAATGTGAGGAAAATGAAAACAGTTCGTCATGATTGATCCTCAGGTTGAGCCTCTCAGAGAGAAGCTGTGAAGCTCTGTCCTCAGTTCTCAGCTCCCAGTCCTCCAGTTTGAGAGTCCTGGACCTGAGTAACAACAACCTGAAGGATTCAGGAGTGAAGATTCTGGCAGCAGGACTACAGAGTCCACATTGTAGACTGGAGACTCTCAGGTCAGGATTTAGTTGGTTTGTGACAAGTTAAAGATTTAGATTTAATGACAAATCAACATTTCTCTGAATCTTCTTTTAATGTCTTTAATTCTATCTCCCTCCAGTCTATCAGGGTGTCTGGTCTCAGAGGAAGGCTGTTCTTCTCTGGCCTCAGCTCTGAGGTCCATCCCCTCCTATCTCAGAGAGCTGGACCTGAGCTACAACCATCCTGGAGAGTCGGGAGAGAAGATCCTGTCTGCTCTACAGGAGGATCCACTCTGCAGACTGGAGACTCTCAGGTATGGTCAGAGATCAGGGAATGATACAAAGATTTATGTCATGTTTCAATTTATTAACTAATGTTTTATTTGGACTTTTATTAATGAGAATTTGAGTAGGAAGGATGTTTCATGTGAAGGATTCAGCACAGCTCTGATTGTGTCAGAAGCAACTCACACCTTCATGCCACTTGTTTCCGTTTAAATGATTGAAGTGAATTGAGTCAGAATGACCATGGACTCATAAGTCTTCTACTACATGAAACCAGCTCTTCATGAGGAACATTTTAAATCTGTTGTAAGATGTTTAATTTTCAGCTGAGTCAGCATTTGGGCCACAGTGACATCAGATGACTTGATGCACAGGCAACGGTTTTCAGTTTGTGAGAATCTTAGCATCTAGTTGGTATAACCGGCCTCAGTTTGTGAGAACATGGGACTGTGTGTCCGACACGATCATCGGTAGCACGGGGGCCCCCCAGGGAACGGTGTTGGCTCCCTTCCTGTTCACTCTTTATACTGCGGACTTCTCACACAACACAACACAACACACTGCCATCTACAGAAGTTCTCTGATGACTCTGCGATTGTTGGCCTCATCTCCAATGGAGATGAAGCTGAGTACAGAGGGCTTATCCAGGACTTCGTGGACTGGTGCCATCGGAACTGCCTCCAGATCAACGCGAGGAAAACTAAGGAGATGGTGGTGGACTGCCGCAGGCATGGACAACCCCTCACAGCACCAGTAAATATACAGGGAACAGACATTGAGATGGTGACATCCTACAAGGACCTGGGTGTTCATCTGAACAATAAACTAGACTGGTCACACAATACTGACGCACTCTACAAGAAGGGACAGTGCAGGCTGTTCCTACTGAGGAGACTCAGGTCTTTTGGTGTACAAGGGGCGCTGCTGAAGACATTCTATGACACGGTGGTGGCATCAGCCATCACTTTTGGAGTGGTCTGCTGGGGCAGTGGCATTACTGCAGCCGATAGGAAGAGACTGAACAAACTGATCAAGAAAGCTAGCTCTGTCCTGGGGCAGCGCCTTGATCCGGTGGAGGAGATAGGAGAGAGAAGGACGGTGGCTAAACTGTCATCTCTACTGGAGTCCGAGTTCCACCCTATGCAGGACACACTGAATGCACTGAGGAGCTCATTTAGCAGCAGACTACATCATCCCAGGTGCACAACCGAGAGGTTTCGCAGGTCCTTCCTACCAACGGCTGTCAGACTGTACAACCTAAGCAGGGCTGCTCGCAGAGATAGCAAAAAGACGTAACAAACTAATAGTTTTTTGAATGCAAAAGATGCAATAGACTTACACAATGGTCCCCTCCGGCATACAACTAGGAAAATACCGGTCGCTATGGAGGGTGAAAATATGTATGGGCACATAGACGGTTGTGCTGTTTCATCCCATCTAGCAACAATGCTCTGCACTGTGTGTGTTTATATATTTACATATTTATTCCATCTAGCTACAATGCTCCGCACTGGGTGTGTTTATATTTATATATCTATATATTTATTCCATCTAGCTACAATGCTCCGCACTGTGTGTTTATATATCTACATATTATTCCATCCAGCTACAATGCTCTGCTCTGCACTGTGTGTGTGTGTGTGTGTGTGTATATGTATATACAGTATATATATATATGTACATATGTATATTAGCTGCTCTTGCTTGCTTGCCTTTTTTCTTGCCTTCTGATTGTTGCTCTGAGTGTTGCTATCCCTGTGCTGTTGCAATCCTGGAATTTCCCCGTTGTGGGACTAATAAAGGCTTATCTTATCTTATCTTATCTTATCTTATCTTATAGCCTAGCCCACAAAGGCAGGTTCTAACAGGCCACTGCATCCATCTGTTGATGGAAGACATTCTGATCAACAGTTATGATCAGAGATGTGGAGGGGACTGGAAAACCACAGCTGAGTAAAAGTGGCCCTCCACAAATGACTTTGGAGAAACTGAAGTTACCATCATAATGTTACGTGAGAAAAAGTCACTTAGCAGCTAATATTTACTGTACATAGTGAATAAACTAGAAAAGCACTCAGAGAACACATACCTCCACCAAGGCTCCTTCTGTCCCTCATGGATCCCCTCCAAAATGTAATGGGTTTGTGTGTAGGCCTAGAGCCACTTCTGGTTAAAATTGCATCAAAGTCTGTCCAGTAGTTTTGGAGTATTGTTGCTAACACACTGTGAGAAGATCAGAGCCTTGGTGGAGGTATGCACTCACAGATCATCACCAAAATGTAATGGATTCCTCTCTAGCCCAAGAACCTCCTCTGGTGAAAACTTCATCCAAATCCATCCAGTAGTTTTTGTGTAATCCTGCTGCACAAATACAAACAAAGGCCTTGGTGGAGATATGCACTCTCAAATCATCACCAAAATCTAATCATCTGTTCTGTGTCATTACACACCTTTCCTGAAAATTTCATCAAAATCTGTTGATAACTTTTTGAGTTATGTTGTTAACAGTCAGACAGACAAACCAACAAACCAACCAAAGCCACTAAAAACATTCCCTCCTCCCTCCCCTGGTGGAGGGAAATATGGCAAAATAAGTTCACAATACAAAATTCTCATTGCTGTAAAAATCAAACACAAACTTAACCTTGTTTAAAGCAAAAATATTCCTACATAATTGAGTTTTTATTCCCCACCAGATGAATCCCAAAGGGGTTGAAGAGCTCTTTGGGTTTGCCTTTGGGTGAGGATTCAAGGTCTGATGTCTCAGCAGGATCTAGAAAAACTTGTCCATGCATTTATCTTCAGTAAACTGGACTACTGTAACGCTGTCCTCACAGGTCTCCCTAAAAAGTCCATCAGACAACTGCAGCTGGTTCAGAACGCTGCAGCTCGAGTCCTCACTAAGACCAAGAAAGTAGATCATATAACTCCAGACCTCAGATCTTTACACTGGCTTCTTGTCTGTCATAGAACAGACTTCAGAATACTGCTGTTGGTTTATAAAGCTCTGAATGGCTTAGGGCCAAAATACATCTCAGATCTGCTCATCCATAATGAACCACCCAGAGCCCTCAGGTGGTCAGGGTCAGGCCTACTATCTGAGCCCAGAGTTAGAACCAAACATGGTGAGGCAGCGTTTAGTTTTAATGCTCACAGGTAGAACAAACTCCCAGAAAGTATCAGGGCCGCTGAAACTCTCAGCTCCTTTAAATCCAGGTTCAAATCTCTCCTATTTGCTGCGGCCTTTCAGTAGAACAATTGTTAGACTTCTCCAATGTTCTGTAACTTTTGTTCCTTGCACGTTTTCTGTCTTATTCTATTTTAGCTGTTTTTTGTTTCTCTTTAATTTACTTCTTAGTTTGCTTCCAAATTCTTATGTACAGGTACAATTAGAATATCATGAAAAAGTTCAATATTTTTTGTCACTCATTTTAGAGAGTGAAACCCATGTATTATATAGATTCATTACACAGAGAGTGAAATATTTCAAGTGTTTATTTATTTTAATTTTGATGATTATGGCTTACAGCCCATGAAAACCCCAAATTCAGTTTCTCAAAAAATTTGAATATTACGTAAAATTAATTTAAAAAAATATTTTTTTAATAGAAATGTTGGCCGACTGAAAAGTATGTCCATGTACCACTCAATACTTGGTCGGGGCTCCTTTTGGATTAATTACTGTATCAATGTGGCGTGACATGGAGGTGATCAGCCTGTGGCACTGCTGAGGTGTTATGAAGGTCCAGGTTGCTTTGATAGTGACCTTCAGCTCATCTGCATTGTTGGGTCTGGTGTCTCTCATCTTCCTCTTGACAATCCTCCATAGATTCTCTATGGCAGGGGTGTCCAACCATGTGCCATGGAGAGCCAAGACCCTGCAGGTTTTCTCTTCTACCCAGTCTCTTCAGCAGGTGTTTTCACTTATCAGCAATCAGTGGGAAGAAGTTCACTGAAATCTGCTGTTGAAGACACTGGTTGGAGGTAAAACCTGCAGGGTCTTGGCTCTCCATGGCACATGGTTGGACACCCCTGCTCTATGGGGTTTAGGTCAGGAGAGTTTGCTGGCCAGTCAAACACAGTGATGCCATGGTCATTAAACCAGGTTTTGATACTTTTGGCAGTGTGTGGGGGGGTGCCAAGTCCTGCTGGAAAATGAAATCAGCTTCTCCATAAAGCTTGTCAGCAGAGGGAAGCATGAAGTGCTCTAAAATTTCCTGGTAGACGACTGCGCTGACTGTGGTCTTGATAAAACACAGTGGGCCAACACCAGCAGATGACCTCTGTTCAGATAAAAGTAAATTTTGCATTTCATTTGGAAATCAAAGTCCCAGAGTCTGGAGAACGAGCAGAGAGGCATAGAATCTAAATTGCTTGAGGTTTAGTGTGACGTTTCCACAGTCAGTGATGATTTGAGGAACCATGTCATCTGCTGGTGTTAGTCCACTGTGTTTTATCAAGACCAAAGTCAGCACAGTCGTGTACCATGAAATTTTAGAGCACTTCATGCTTCCCTCTGCTGACAAGTCTGCTGTGTAATGAATCTATATAATATACGGGTGTTACTTTCTGAAATGAGTGACAAAAAATATTGAACTTGTTCATGATATTTTAATTTTTTGAGATGTACCTGTAAGTCCACAATACAAAATTCTCATTGCTGTAAAAATCAAACACAAACTCTGCCTTGTTCAAAGCTGAAATATTCCTGCATTACTGAGTTTTTATCCCCCGCCAGATGAAACCCAAAAGGGTTGAAGAACTCTTGAGGTTTGCCTTTGGGTGAGGATTAAAGGTCTGATGTCTCAGCAGGATCTAGAAAAACTTGTCCATGCATTTATCTTCAGTAAACTGGACTACTGTAACGCTGTCCTCACAGGTCTCCCTAAAAAGTCCATCAGACAGCTGCGGCTGGTTCAGAACATTGCAGCTCGAGTCCTCACTAAGACCAAGAATGCAGATCATATAACAGAAGCCTGGAGTCCCATCTACCATAAGTCTTTAGATACGTGTTCTGTCCCAGTAATTTGGAAAAGCTCTATTATAATTCCTGTACCAAAAAAAGCAAGCTGTAAAGAGAATAATGACTATCGTCCTGTTGCACTGACCTCACTGGTAATGAAGTGCCTCGAGAAGATTGTCACTGACATTCTGAAAATTGATTTTGGAGGACTTTTGGATCCTCTGCAGTTTGCTTATAAAAATAATAGAAGTACAGAGGATGCCATGTTAACCTTAACCCATTCTGTGTTTAAACATTTGGAGGAGACAACCTCATATGCATGCCTTTTATTGGTTGATTTTAGTTCAGCTTTTAACACACTGCAGCCATACCTTTTAATTAAGAAGTTAAATGATTTTAAAGTACATCCTGTCATTATTTAATGGTACTACTCATTTTTAACTTTTCTTAAACAGCAAGTTAGTGTAAATGGAACTTTATCTAAATTTAGTACCCTCAGCACAGGAGCTCCCCAAGGCTGTGTTAGTTCACCATTTTTGTTCACCTTGTCCACTAATGAGTGCAGAAGTGTCTATCCAGGCAATCGAATTATTAAATTTTCTGATGACACTTCTATTTTATCACTACTTCAAAAGACTCATGATCTGTCAAGCTATTTTGTAGAAATTCAGAGGTTTGTCAATTGGTGTGATGACAGTCATCTCATTTTGAATACTGATAAAACACAGGAGATGGTGTTTGACCCTCGGGGAGTTGGTGACTACAGGCCTGTGGTCATCCACAACCACACTATAACACAGGCTAGTTCCTATAAATATTTGGGAGTATTTATTGACAATTCACTAACCTGGAGCACACATATTGATAACCTCTGTTGTAGACTACAACAGCGGCTGCATTTCTTGCGTAGATTAAGAATACATGGTGTTGATAAAAGGATTATGTTAATATTTTACCAGGCTGTGTTGGAGAGCTGTATTAGATACAGCATTACAGCTTGGTTTGGCAACCTCTCTGTGAAACTAAAGAACAGAGTGTTGCGTTTAATTCATACAGCATGGAAAATTATTGGAGTTAAAGAGTATTTACCTATGCAGCTCTTACACGAACAGGCAGCCTGTAGACAAGCTCAAAAAATAATCAGTGACATGAGCCATGTACTAAACAATTAATATGTGCGGCTGCCCTCAGAGAGGAGATACAGAGTCCCCAAGTGCAGCTTCAATAGATACAAGAACTCATTTATCCCGACGACAGTAAAACTTATAAACTCAGATAAATAGGTCAGGGACACTGATAACTCCTGTTCTTAATGACTGCTGTTGTATATTTATTTATGTATGTACTTGTATTATTCATTGGGTTTTATTTCATTTATTATGTACTACATCCATTGTGTATGTGTGGATTGTGTGGTTGCAGCACGGGTGACAAGTCCAAGACAAATTTCCCCTTGAGGGACAATAAAGTTTATCTTATCTTATCTTATCTTAACTCCAGTCCTGTCTGTCAAAGAACAGACTTCAAAATACTGCTGTTGGTTTATAAAGCTCTGAATGGTTTCGGGCTAAAATACATCTCAGATCTTCTAGTCCATTATGAACCACCCAGAGCCCTCAGGTGGTCAGGGTCAGGCCTACTATCTGTGCCCAGAGTTAGAACCAAACATGGTGCGGCAGCGTTTAGTTTTTATGCTCCTCAAAGGTGGAACAAACTCCCAGAAAGTATCAGGGCTGCTGAAACTCTCATCTGCTTTAAATCCAGGTTAAAAACTCTCCTATTTTCTGCGGCCTTTCAGTAGCACAATTGTTAGACTCCTACAATCTACTGTAACTTTTATTTCTTGCATGTTTTCTGTCTTATTCTATTTAAGCTGGTTTTTGTTTCTCTTTAATTTACTTTTTAGTTTGCTTCTAAATTCTTATGTATTCCTTTTGCAACTTCCTGTAATGTTTTAAAGTTTTTATGTAAAGGCGGCCCCGCGCTTTAATGTTGGCGTGGTAGCGGAGTGGTTAGCACTGCGGCAGCACAACAACTCACCCTTGGCTGGGAGATCCTGGGTTCGATCCCAGCCCCTGACCAACAGTGATCTGTGTGGAGTTTACATGTTCTTCCTGTGTCTGCGTGGGTTTATTCTGGGATTGCTACGGTTTCCTCCCACATGCCAAAAACATGCAAGTTAGGTTAATTGGAGACTCTAAAGTGGCCCCAGGTATGAATGTGTGTGTGAATGGTGAAAGGGCTGGGCGCCGCACCAGTGGCTGCCTCATCCACTCATGTGGCTGCCCTGTAATTTCCCCATTGTGGGACTAATAAAGGACTCTAAAATCTAAAAAAAAAAAATCTAAAGCACTTTGACTTGTCTTGTACATGAAATGTGCTACAAATAAACTTGCCTCGACTTGCCTTTGGGCGAACGCTGAAGGGGGATTATGTTATGGGTCAGTCAGCCCGTCCTTCCATCTGTCCTTCCATCCATCTGTCCCACTTTTGTGAAACCAACTCCTCCTACAGTTTTGTTCTGATTGTTCTGAATCTTGGTACTGTGGTGAACACTCAATGGACCTGTTGGACCGGTTCTGTGACTCGCATTTTAGGTCAGAACAAAGGCAGCAATCTTAGCCTTGATATGCAAGGTTGGAGACTGTGGGGGGTCGATTAAAGGATGAATGGAAGACGGTGGAAGTTATATCATGGAGGGAAATGCATTGTGACTGTCTTTATTATGCAAGGTGGTGAAATGCATTGCGACTGTCTTTATTATGCAAGGTGGTCTGTGTGACATGTGATTTATGACGTGTGAAGTCCCTGATATTTAAGGAGGAGAGTTTACTGTTTAATTCCTTCTTTTTTCTGCTTTGAAATGATGGAGATGTGAATAAACCCGACTCTGATAAAGAACACTGCCTCGTCATTTTCACATCCTCCACACTGGTGACCCTAAGACGTATCATGGAAGGAGGAAATTCCCCCGGGTCAGCCGCGTCAGGAGCCCCCAGCCAAGCGAATGTCGCTACAGTCCAGCTACCGGACTTCTGGCAGAACAATCCGCGCTCCTGGTTCAACGCGGTCGAGGCACAGTTCAACCTCCGGGGGATATCGGTAGATGCCACGAAATTCTACCACGTAGTCGCAAAGCTGGACAACAACACGGCCCAGCATGTGGAGAGCCTGATCGACCAGCCACCGGACAGCGACAAATACGGCGCGTTGAAGGCTGCACTCATCCAGCAATTCACCCCCTCGGCGGAGGAGCGAGCAGAGAGGCTCCTGGCGCTGACGGAGGAAAACGACATGCCCGCGAGCCTGATGGAGAAGTTGTTGAGGTTGAAAGACTCTGACGATGATCACTTCATTTTCACCCACCTCTTCCTCAGGACTCTACCGTCAGCAGCGAGAGCGGCTCTGGCCAGTTCGCCACTGTTGGCCCTATGGGACTACCGTGCGCTGGGCCGAGAGGCGCAGCGGATTGTCAACGCCACCAAGTGGCGCGCAGCCACGGCCGCTACAGCGGAACTCGGCGCAACGACCGGAGACGACAGGAGGCCAGAGGCAGCGGTGCCACACTCATCGACGGCAGCGGCAAGGGCCAGGAAGCATGGACCGGACGTCTTTTGTTTCTTCCATCGCCGCTTCGTAGAGAGGGCATGCAAGTGTGTACCGCTGTGCCAGTTTGGGCGTTCGGGAAACGCCAAGACCGGGGGTCGGTAGCAGCCACGGCCCTCGGGGAAGACAACAAGCTGCTCTACTTGTCGGACGCATGCTCCGGGAGGCAGTTCCTCGTCAACACAGGCTCCCAGCTGAGTTTCATCACTCCTTCCTACACGGACAGACTGGCTGGTTCCGGAGGTCCCCGGGTGACGGCAGCGAACGGCTCGGAGATTAAGACCTTTGGTGAGAAGACTCTGCTTCTGTCTCTACACGGCCGTGCATATGAGTGGACTTTTGTTGTAGCAACAGTAAATTTCAATATGCAGGGGGCTGATTTTTTGTGCTCACATGGGTTGTTGGTTGATCTCGCTAACAGGCGCCTGGTTAATGCACTTTCTTTTGATTCTATCCCCTGTACAGCGCGAGTGGCCCCGCCTAGAGCACAAACCGGTGTCACAACAGCAGGCGGTAAGTTCCACACACTGCTCACTCAGTTCCCAGCACTCACGGTTCCCACATTTTTGGCAACAGTCGCTAAGCACGGGGTGGAGCATTTTATTACCATTACCGGACCACCCATTTTTGCAAAAGCTCGGTTCTTGGACACAGTTAAATTAGCCATAGCGCGCGAGGAGTTCGCCAACCTGGAGAGGTTGGGCATTATCCGGCGTTCAAACAGTCCGTGGGCTTCCCCCCTACATATGGTCACGAAAGCTGACGGACCATGGCGCCCTTGCTGGGATTTTCGCAGGTTAAACAACACTACAGTGCACGACCACTACCCAATCCCACATATCCAAGATTTTTCGGTTCATTTGGCAGGGGCGCACATTTTTTCTAAAATAGACTTGGTCCGCGGTTACCACCAAGTCCCAGTGCGCGCTGAGGACATACCCAAAACAGCGGTAATAACTCCGTTTGGGTTATTCGAGTTTTTACGCATGCCATTCGGACTTAAAGGGGCTGCTCAGACGTTCCAATGCATGATGGAGGCCGTGCTTCGCGATCTCCCTTTCGTGTTCGTCTACCTGGACGATATTTTAGTAGCCAGCGCGTCCAAAGACGAACACGAAAAACACCTGGCCACAGTTTTCCGAAGGTTGGGAGATCACGGGTTAATAATCAACCCAGCGAAGTTTCAGTTCGGGGTGGCGCAGATCGATTTTTTTTTTTTAGGACACCGCATCTCCCCCGAAGGAGCAGTTCCGCTGCCTGACAAAGTGCGCGCTGTGGCAGATTTTCCCCAGCCGCAGATAGTCAGGGCGTTGCAGGAGTTTTTGGGAATGGTGAATTTTTATAACCGTTTTCTCCCCCGCGCGGCGCAGCTCATGCAGCCACTGTATGCCACGCTCAAAAAAAAAAAAGAAACCCGCGGATAAGATCGAGTGGTCCCCGGAGCGGGACCAAGCGTTCTTGGAGGTGAAAGCAGCCTTGGCAAAGGCTGCGTTGTTGGCACACTCAGACCCAACGGCCCGCATAGCGCTCACCACGGACGCGTGAGGGGTGGCCATAGGGGCGGTCGTGGAGCAACATGTAGCCAGGGTTTGGCAGCCCCTCGCCTTTTTCAGCAGGACCTTGTGCGATAGCGAACGTAAATACAGCACATTCGACAGGGAGCTGCTCGCTCTCCATTTGGCCATCCGCCACTTTCAGTTCTGGCTGGAAGGACACGCTTTCACCGCGTTCGTTGATCACAAACTGCTAACATTCGCGATGGCCAAGGTCTCCGAACCGTGGTCAGGCTGGCAGCAGAGACAGCTGGCCGCGATATCAGAGTTTACCACTGATATTCAGCATGTGGCGGACAAACTCAATGTAGTGGCAGATTGCCTCTCGCGCGCTTTGGCGGCCCCAGTCAGCATAGGGTTAGATTATGCAGTCATGGCCGCGGAGCAGGTTAATGACGCGGACGTGCGCGTGCTCCAGTCTGGGCCAAAAGGATTAAGGCTGGAGAGCAGGGTGCTGCAAGACGGTATGCCCCCTCTAATCTGTGATGTCTCCACTGGATGGCCGCGTCCAGTAGTACCGACCGCGTGGCGCCGCCGCGTTTTTGAATCGGTTCATTCTTTGGCGCACCCTGGAGTGCGCGCGTCGGTCAAAATGGTGGGAGAGAAATTTGTGTGGCCGAGCCTCCGCAAACAGGTCAAAGAGTGGGCAGCAGCCTGCACGGCGTGTCAACGAGTCAAAGTACACAGGCACACAAGGGCTCCTTTGGAACAGTTTCACATTCCGGCCAAGAGGTTCGATCACGTTCATGTGGACCTCGTTGGACCCCTCCCGCTGTCACAGAGGTGCACACATCTTCTGACAATGGTGGATCGCACCACGCGCTGGCCTGAAGTGGTCCCGCTGGCATCAACCACGGCCAAGGAAGTGGCGCGTGCGTTTTTAACAGCTTGGGTGGCGCGCTTCGGCGTTCCGTCAGACATTACATCCGACAGAGGCCCTCAATTTGTTTCCGAGCTTTGGTCGACAATGGCCCGCAGCCTGGGTGTCACAATTCACTGCACAACCGCGTACAATCCGCAGGCTAACGGGTTATGCGAACGTTTTCATAGGTCATTGAAAGCGGCTCTCAGAGCGTCACTGACGGATACAAATTGGGTTGACAAGTTACCATGGGTGTTATTGGGGTTGCATTCTGCACCTAAAGAGGATCTTGAAGCCTCACCAGCGGAGCTCGTGTTTGCGCAGCCACACCAGCTGCCTGGGGAGTTTCTCCCAGATAACCCCGCGCCAAACGCCCCCCCGTCTCAGCTGTTGCGGAGTAACACAGGATCAAGCACGCTGCCCGGCCCTGTGCACCACAGTTTTCCGCGCGTTTTTGTGCCTAAAACTTTGAAGAATGCAGAGTTTGTTTTTGTTAGACACAATGCGCATCGAACCCCGCTGCGACCGCCTTATGACGAACCATTCAGAGTGCTAGAAACAGGGGACAAGCAGTTTTTGCTAGATTTGGGGGGTAGGAAAGAGAAAATTGGCATAGACAGACTTAAACCCGCTTTTGTGGTGGCAGAGGAGGAAGTGCTGTTGGCAAAGGCCCCGCGACGAGGTAGACCACCACGGAGAGTTTCACACAGTAATGTTTCCCAAAGTAATGTTTCCCCAGAACACCCGCAGAGAATGACGAAGGGTTTCTGCCCCCAGACGGCAAATCCCCAGCGTGACAGCGCCGCAGAGACAGTGAACCCCACCTACAGCAGATTCGGCAGGAGGCTGAAGCCTATCCAGCATGTGGACTGATGTGTATTGATGCTATCACGGCATGCATGTGGTTATCTTCTGTTGTTCTGTGTTTCTAAAATGCTGGGGGGGCTTGTGTGGTGAACACTCAATGGACCTGTTGGACCGGTTCTGTGACTCGCATTTTAGGTCAGAACAAAGGCAGGAATCTTAGCCTTGATATGCAAGGCTGGAGACTGTGGGGGGTCGATTAAAGGATGCATGGAAGACAGTGGAAGTGATATCATGGAGGGAAATGCATTGTGACTGTCTTTATTATGCAAGGTGGTCTGTGGGACATGTGATTTATGAGGTGTGAAGTCCCTGATATTTAAGGACGAGAGTTTACTGTTTCATTCCTCCTTTTTTCTGCTTTGAAATGATGGAGATGTGAATAAACCTGACTCTGAGAAAGAACACTGCCTCGTCATTTTCAGATCCTCCACAGTACCATGGTTTGATATACTCTGATGATGTGCATATTGAAATTTCACTCTCACCAGATGACCTTGAGGTCAAAGGTCAGAGGTCATATTTTCCATAAATCCTGTAAACACAATAACTTCTGAAAGAAATGATGTAGGCCAGGCCTTTTCAATTGGCGGCCTACGGGCCACATGCGGCCCATAACCAACCCCCGAGCAGCCCAGGCCTAGTCTGTGGCCCAGCCAGAGAAACAAAGGCCAAAACGCTCCACAGAACCACAGAAATTCATCAATTACCACAGACCAGAAATGTAACACTCCACACAGTCCAGCAACCATCAACCCACAATGCAGCACACCTGCCCTGAAGGGTGGACTCTATTATTGACTGTGGCTGTCCTAGTGGCAGGACACCAAGCCTACACCAAACGTGAACGGGTGGTGCGAATTCACACAAAGTCAATGGAAAGAGGCAAGCACACACAAAATCATGCACTCGCGTCCAAGGGACAGTACCAGCACTGAGACTCTGCCGTTGTCAGAGCAAAAGCATCAACATTGGAGAGCAAACCAGCTCAAAAATGAGACTGCCACCCACCCGGAGAAAGGAGTGGGAACTACCCAGATGAATCGGGACACCGCTGCCACCCACCCACGGACTCCTGCCACAGATGTGCCAACAAGGCCAGCAGGCTAACGATGCAAACGGCACCATCCCACGAATCCCTGGAGGCAGGAACAACCCCCAGGTGAGCCCCCCAGTGAGACAATGCAAACCAAATCATGACGTTATTTTGGGGATTTCAACAGCAGGTTGAACACAGCTGCAGAAGTTATAAAGACAACTTTGTCTGTCTGCAACTCACTCAGACGGTGAATTCATGTCTATTCGTGTGTTTACATTGAGTTATAATGTAATCACACCGCAGGAAAAATTCACCCATTGGCGTTTGGTGTGAAGGCAGCTTAAAACATGTCATTGTCAACTCTGGAACATAAAATTGATGATGAAAATCATCAGTTTGGACTGATACCACAATAGTGGATATGCAGTGTTTATAGACAGATAATGTACTTTATTGATCCCAAACTGGGAAATTACATGTCTGCTAATGTTATCAATCTTTTCTTGACGGGGTTTGTGCACTTTAGTGTTTGACAGTTGATTTTTTTTATTCAGCTAAATGCATTTTGTGATGTGCCAAGGTCAGTTATGACCAGGATGTAGTAGATTTGATTTCAAAAGGGAAACAAATGTTAATGCTACTAACAGTGCACATTGGGTTTTTATTCACTTTGAGATATCCCTGAGTAAGATGTGACCAAAATGTTTTTTAGAGGATCTTTTTTTTTTCCATTCTATTTAATTGTTTTTCAAGAGGAAAAATATTTCTACTCCTTCAAATTCAAAAATTCAAAGATTTGATTTGTCAATACTACTATATGTACAGGACATACAGGAGAAGTGAAATGGCGTTTCTCTCTCTCTTCAGTGGTGTGCACATTATAAAAATAAGAAAAAAGGAATAAGGCTGGAAAAACAACAGCAGTCTATGTACAGTAATGGTACCTGTAGTGTAAATGGCGACAAAAGATAGACCCAGACCTCCCATAGTGCAAATAAAGATAAACGATGAAACCCAGCAATCCTATATAGAGAAAAGTAGAGCAGTAATACTCATAGTTGCAAGTTCGATGCGGTAGTGTAGGTGCAGACAGTGACAGATAGGACTGCATATGATCAATACTGCATAACAGACAGCAGCAGGTATGGCATTTGTTGGAGCCTTCTTGGCCAGTGATGTGGTGTTGTTGCACCAGGAGAGGTCCTCAGAGATGTGCACCCCCAGGAACTTGGTGCTGCTCATCCTCTCCACAGCTGCCCCATCGATGATCAGTGGGGGATGCTATGTGTGTCTTCTCCCTAAGTCGACCACAATCTCCTTGGTTTTTCCCATGTTCAGGAAGAGATTATTGTCTTTACACCACTGGACCAGTTGGCTCACCTCATTTCTGTAGTTGGCCTCCTCGTTGTTGGTGATGAGGCCCACTGCCATCGTGTCGTCCACAAACTTGATGATGCAGTTGGTGTTGTAGGCTGGTACGCAGTTATGGTTCAGCAGGGTGAAGAGCAGCGGGATGAGAACGCACCCTTGTGGGGCCCCTGTGCTCAGTGTGATGGTCTTGGAGGTGTTGCTGCCAACCTGCACATTCTGTGGCCTCCCTGTGAGAAAGTCCAGCACCCAGTTACAGACAGAAGTTTTGAGTGCCAAGTGTCTGAGTTTTTGTATTAGGTGCTGGGGTATGATTGTGTTGAATGCTGAACTGAAGTGCAAGAACAGCATTCGCACACAGGAGTTCTTTGAGTCCAGGTGGGTGAGGGCTTGATGGAGAGCAGCAGCGATGGCATCTTCTGTGGATCTGTTTGATCTGTATGTAAACTGAGATGGGTCGTGGGAGGGAGGGATTATGGAGTTGATGTTCTGCATGACCAGCTGCTCAAAGCTCTTCATTATGATGGAGGTCAGTGCTACAGGCTGGTAATCGTTGTAGCGGGATGGGACGGGCTTCTTTGGGATTGGTATTATGGTAGCATTTTTGAAACATGTGGGGACAACAGCTTGACTCAGTGAGATGTTGAAGATGTCGGCCAGGACATTCTTGAGCTCCTCTGCACAGTCCTTCAGAACGCAACCCGGTATGTAATCTGGTCCAGCTGCCTTGCGTGGGTTGATCCCGCAGAGAGTCCTCTTCACGCTAGCTGAATCCAGACTTATGGCCTGCTCGTCTGGAGGAAGAGTGGTCTTCTGAGCTGATGTGCTGTTTTGTGCATCAAAGCTGCCGAAGAAGTCATTTAGGTTGTTAAGCAATGTGATGTCACTCGCACAGGTCTGATGTGGAGATTTGTAGTTTGTGAGGGTCTGTTTGCCACGCCAGAGGGAATGTGCAACTCTGGTGTTGCTGAAGTGGCCAGATAGTCTTTTGCTGTACTTTCGTTTTTCCTCTTTGATGCCACTGGACAGTGTTGCCGGCCCTGAAGGCTGCATCCTGAACCCTCAAAAGCCTATGGACCTCCACTGTCATCCATGGCTTTTGGTTAGCACAAACAGTGATGTCTTGCAGCTATGTGTGCTACAACAACCTCAGTGTACTCCTCTAGGTCTGTGTGTCCATTGTGAGTGGCTGCATGCTTGAAAGTGTCCCAGTCTTTAGTGCTGAAGCAGTCTTTCAGAGCATCAGAGGCCCCCTCTGGCCACACATGTACCTACTTTTTTCTTTGTCTGATTGTTTTCACTCTGGGTTTGTATGGCGGCCTTAACAAGATGGCGATGTGATCAGAGAGACTCAGCTGGGGAAGGAGGGAGGCTCTGTATGCTTTTTTGTGAGTTGTGTACACCAGGTCCAGCAAATTGTCTCCTCTTGTTGGAAAGTCCACATGTTGGTGTAGATTTGGTAGGAGGGCCTTTAAATCATCATGGCTGAAGTCTCCTGCTGTGATGAGGAATCCGTCTGGATGTGCTGTCTGTATCTCACTGATGGCCTGGTAGAGTTCATTTAGTTCTTTACTTCTCTCGCCGATGGCGGTGGGTGGGGCATACACGGTGACTCGTTGGATGGATGAAAATTCTCTTGGAATGTAAAAGGGTCGGCACTTGATGATCATAAACTCCACCCATGGAGAACAGTGTTTGTGTCCAACAGTTGCATTATGGCACCAAGCATCACTGATGTAGACCCAGACGTCTCCGCCTCACATTTTCCCTCCTTCCTTGAACACTCTTTCAGCACGATAGCATGTTAGCCCTGCTAACTGAATGGCAGAGTCTGGTATATTGTCATTCAACTATGTTTCCATAAAGATAAAAACACAGCAGTTCAGGCCATCATGTTGCGTAGTTCTCAGGAGCTTTATGTGGTCTATTTTGTTGTCCAGTGAGCGTTCTTTGGGCAGAATGAGGGAAGGAATTAGGAGTCTGTGTGGGCTAGCAGTTAGCTTCATTCGGATACCTCTGCCTTTACCTCTCTTTTGTCATCGCTCACACCGTCTATGGTGTCTTCACTTGGGATGAGACACTGCAGTCGAGTCCAAGGGTGTGGGGGTCTTGTGGAGAAGACCTAGGCCACGGACTTCCTCTGCTCTGATCCTGGACATAATGTTTGGACATATTCCTGATTTCCAGAAGGCTGTGACGACTGTAGCTTGTGCACAGCATCATATGTGGACATTAAACATGTGAATAATTAAATTATGCTTAATACTTAAAGGCCAAATGTCACGTAATAGGGTACTTTAAATATCTTGAAACTAGATATAAAAGGGAACCGATCCGTTCGGGTCTTGGTGCATATACTTCAGTAACAACGGAATATTCGTTAATTTAAAACTGCCGCGCTTGGCCTGACACGGCCCCTGGAATCGCCTGGGGAAGAAGGCGGAAGTGACGAAATAGATTGTACCCTAGTTTGATGCTTGGGGTATTTCAATTGATTGTTTATATGGAGACTGGAAGGTTGAAGTGAGCAACAAGAAAGAAAAAATTGGATATTTCACCCATACCTTAAAACGGGACTATCAGGGACAGCTGGGTAATAAGCGACACTTCTCTGGGAAATGTTTTCATACCTGTCAAGTGAGACGTTTTCGCCGTACTTCAACACCGTAAAAAGCGGCTATAAGGGACGGCGGAGCAACAAGGGACACCTCTCTGGGAAATGCCCCAAATGCAACTCGTGTTGTTATTGTCAAATATTTTAAGGATTCATGGATATTTGACAATAACAACACAACTCAGCGTCCGGTGCAAAATAAAAAAAAAAAAGCAGAATTCTGTATTTGTAAGGCGATCTCTCTCTGTTCCGCAACCGCTGCACAGCTGAAAGTGTTAAACCATTGTCCTAAAGACTTCTCATTGTAGTGAGAATAGCTCCCGCTGAGCGATCTGCCCGCCCCGACAATCAGACTAATGATTGAGTCCACACTTCTAACAGTAGTGATAATAGCTCCCGCTGAGCGATCTGCCCGCCGCGGCCATCAGACTGATTGAGTCCACACTTCTCATTGTAGTGATAATAGCTCCCGCTGAGCCATCTGCCAGCACCAGCTGTGGGGGATCACACACAGGACGTGCTCCTCAACACACTCAATTTTTTTCCCGTATATTTTTCTTTTGGGCGTACAGAAATGGCAATACGCCCGTTTTTGCTAAAATTGCATTTTCCCCGTATTTTCCTTAAAATATTTGACAATAACAACACGAACTACATTTAAAACATTTCCCAGAAAAGTGTCCCCCACCACTCCGCCGTCCCCCACAGCCGCGCTTGGCACCAAAATACGGCGAAAACGTCTCACTTGACAGGTATGCGCCTCCATTTTCATATTGATCTGGTCAATTTCTTGACAGCAGCGGCTCTCCTCCACTGTAATAATAATGGCTTCCGAAAAATCAATATTTATGGGGCGCCCTCGACAGACCCCCTTCGGCTTCGCAATTCTGGAGGCGATTAATGTCCAGTTCAATGACATTTTCCACTGGTTCTGCTCTCTGGTCATCGTTGGAACTGTTGTCATCAGACAAAGCATCTGATTCCGTCTCGGACGGCTCGAACCTGTAAGGTTCTATGCCTCTGTCACTGTCTGAACCACTGACAAAAAAAAAGACAAAAAAAAAAAAAGACAAAACTAAACTAATTTGTTCACAATCGCTGTCACTTTCCGTCATGATTGTCCAATGTTGATAAGTGTGAATGTGGATAGGCAGGGCAGCCAGGGTACAACTGGTGATGTCAAAAACATGGGCGTGGTCTGGACTGGCTGTCACAAGCCAGCAAGCAAGGTGGGGCCTTCACCTGGTGTATTTTGTGCAATTATGTAAATACAGGTGGGTGATATGGTCTCCGGTATGAATATTTGGTTTAAGCTATGTGTATTTTATCTAAATTCGTTGTCATTTAGAAAAAAAAATTACGTGACATTTGGCCTTTAAGGGTAATTTAAACAACACGAAATGGCAAAAAACATGAAGAGAGAAGAGAGGCCGCTGCTTGTTCACATGCCACCTCAGGCTTCATGAGCTGGAGGAACAGCTGAAAGACCAAGAGACCCGTGCAGAACAAAGTCGGCAGGAGGGGCTTAGAAGACACAGAGACACAAGACACAAGTTCTGCTCAACCCCAACGCTGCTATTGTGTTGTTCTGCACTTTTGAGTACCTTTGTCATGTGCCAAGCGCACATTTAAAACCAAGACAATGAACAGAAAGTGCAGATTTTTCATCATATCGATCTCTGTTGGTTTGAAATTTGTCGTATTCAACAGATCACTGAACATGTGCAGCCCAGTTACAGGTCTTGATTTCAATATCTGGCCCAACTGATTTTGTAATTGAATCACTCTGCTGTAGGCATTTCAAATTGATACAGTAGTTCAGGTTCAGGTTCAGGTTACTTTATTTGTACCCGTAGGTAGATTTGTTTTGCAGTTGGTGACATCCATATTTACAAGCCACTAATTACATTCAACATAGACACAAACACAGGCACACATCTTACAAAATAGGTAAATATAAAATATGTACAATATAATTTTTATAGCTGGTTCAACTCTTTGACAGCAGCAGGGACAAAGCTGTTTTTGTAGCGCTGGGTTCTACTTTTTGGGACAGCAAACCTCCGTCTGGAGGGAAGAAGCTGAAAGTTGCAGTGCAAAGGGTGGGAGTCATCATTTAAAATCGAGTCGGCCATCCTCTGTACTTGTCTGGTGTACAGGGATGTCAGGCTCAGCTGTGACTCACCAAGCAAACGACTGGACCATCTGACTACCTGATCCAAGGATTTCCTCTGTTTCAGTTTTATCTGACCAAACCATGACATTAAAGAAAAGGATAAAACAGATTCAATAAAAGCCCGATAGAACATAGTCATTATGGTTCGGTCAATTTGGAAGCGTGCAAGTTTCCTCAAACAATGCAAATTTTGCTGACCCTTTTTGCACACCCTTTCACAGTTCACCTCAAAGTTCAATCCACTATCAATAATTGTCCCAAGATATTTGTACGATTGTACACATTCGGTGGTCTGGCCTTTTAGTATGGTGACTTTGTGCCTGGGAGTTTTCCTCCTAAAGTCAATAATCATATCTTTCGTTTTTGTTGTATTCAGCTGCAGGTAGGAATCCTCACACCAGTGAACAAAGTCATCAACTACTGGGCCGTGGCCACTCTCACCATCCTGGAGGAGACTGACAATGACTGAGTCATCAGCATACTTTATAATGTGTCTGTTGTCATGTCTGCTCCGACACATGTTTGTGTACAGGATGAAGAGTAGTGGTGACAACACACACCCCTGAGGAGAGCCAGTAGAAGAGCACTTTAGGTCAGACAATGTGCCATTGACCCTTACTCTCTGCGTCCTGTTGGTTAAGAAATCCAGAATCCAACCCACCAGATTATTGCTTAAATCAAATTGTTGCAGGAGCCTTTCAACTAAAATATGAGGTTGGATTGTATTAAAGGCAGAAGAAAAGTCCACAAATAAAAGCCTGGCGTGTGTCCCATTAAAATCCAGATGTTTAAAAAGCATGTTAAACAGAGTGACAGTGGCATCCTCCACTCCTCTGTGAGGCCTATAGGCAAACTGCAGAGGATCCAATGCATGTTCAGTCTGCCTTAGGACCTCACATCTGACCAGTTTTTCAAAAATTTTCATTAAAATTGAAGTCAAAGCAACTGGTCTAAAGTCGTTTACCGTTTTAGGACAGCTGGATTTTGGAACGGGAACAACCACGGCATCTTTCCAGATCTTAGGCACATGTTGTGTCTGTAAGGACTTATTGAAAATATAATGAAATATAGGACTCAGTTCATGTGCACAGGACTTTACCAGGCGTCCACATATATTATCAGGGCCCTGACTTTTGTTCACTTTTACAGCGCGGAACTCCCTTTTAACATCCTGCATCTCAATATTAAAGTGCTGATTGTCTTTGAGTTTCTGTTTCAAATCTTGGATTTCTGTGCTAAAATCAAAGGAGTCAAAACGACCATAAAAACAATTTAAGAGCATTAGCCAGCTCTGTGTCTGAACTAAAACCATCTAAAAACACACGATTACTGCGCTCTGTGCTCTGAAGGCCTGCAATAGTTTTCATACTGGCCCAGGCCGAACCAAGTTTATTTGCTGCCATCTTGCTTTCCAACTCTGATTTATAATTCTGTTTTGCTCTTAAAATTTCGGCCTTCAGCTCCTTGGTGGCAACCTGTAGCGCAGAAACAGACCCTTGTTTAAAGGCAAGAGCTTTCCTCTGTAAGCAGGATTTAACTGATTTAGTAACCCATGGTTTGTTGTTGGGATATATTTTGACACGTTTACGTGGAACAAACTTATTTTGACAGTGAGCCATGTATGAGCATGTGAGCTCAGCCAGAGAGTCCAAATCATCCCCGCAGGCCATTATGAACATCTTCCAGTCTGTACAGTCAAAGCATTCCTGGAGGCTGTGCTCTGAATCTTCTGTCCACACATCAATGTCTCTGGTCTCCACTTTGCCTCTTCTGAGAGCAGTTTTATATGTGGGCAGCAAATGAACACAGTTGTGATCTGAGGATCCTAAAGGAGGAAGGGGGAGTGATTTATAGGCCCTCTCTATGGATCCATAGCACAGGTCCAATGTCTTTTTTCGCCTGGTTGGGCAGGAGACATACTGATGAAAGTTTTTAAGTGTCTTCTTTAAAGAAACATGGTTAAAATCCCCAAGAATGAAGTTTGGCGCCTCTGGAGAAATTGACTGCAGCCGCTGCACCACATCAGAGATGGTGCTGGAGGCGGAGTCAGCGTCTGCCCTCGGATGAATGTACACAGTTGTGATGAAAAGTTGAGGAAACTCTCGAGGCAAATAAAAGGGGCGTAGTGACACAGACAGCAGCTCCACATGGGGTGTACAGATGCGCTCTCTGACCGTGACAGATGTGCAGTACTGCTTATTAATGTATAAACATACTCCGCCCCCCTGACGCTTCCCAGTTACCTCTTCCTGCCGATCCGAGCGCAGCGGAGCTCCAAAGCCGTCAATCCACAGGTCTGCATCCCGATCATGCGCAGTAAGCCAAGATTCAGTGAAAGCCATGACGCAGCAGTTCTTAAAATCCTTCTGGTAATGTACGTTGCCTTGAATTTCCTCCACCTTGTTTCTCACAGACTGTGCATTCCCAAAAATGATCGAAGGAAGAGGAATGTTACCAAACTGACGTCTCCTAAGGCGCAATTTCACACCTCCACGTTTTCCACGCTTCCTCCTGCCGCTTCTTTTTTCACCGCTGTGTCCGTCTCTCAAAATAAAGTCCGGCAGCTGAAATTTGGGCGCAATCAGAGACTCTGCACCAGCTGTGTTAAAGCGCAGCAACACGTCCCTGGAATATTGTATTCTGCCCGCTATTCTGCTCGTCATGGAGCCGAACGCGTTTACCTCAGAGACAAAGAGCCAGAACACAGAAAGCAGCAGTGCGAGATATGAGAGGAAATCCACGTTGCAGATACTAGGGAGCTGTTCGCCATATATTCCACAAACGCTCCAGAGCAGAAACGACACAGAGGATTTTCTAAAAACGTAAAAAAGTACAAAAAACACACACACGCACACACGCACTATATCACCAAGCTGCTGGTCGCTGCGTGCGCATGCGCCCAAAAAAAAGTAGTTGTACCTAATACACAATTTCGATGACTTACACCCTGACCTGACTATGGGTTTGGGGTCAAAGGTCAACATTAACATTCCGTCTGCCTTATGTGCCTTTCAACAAAGAAAGCTAGGGTCACCAAACTTGGTACACAGGTTCTCTCTGAGACCATGACCTCTGACTACAGGTTTGGGGTCAAAAGGTCAAAGGTCAAGGTTGGCACTCCCTATGATCTCTTACTATAGAACGTGTAAAGCTCTCGAGGGTCACCAAACTTGCTACACAGATTCACCTCAGGATCCTGACCTACAACTATGGGTTGTATACTTTGTTGTTTATTCATGGATGATGGCTTATCATAATTTGGTTCTGCCACAGTTATTATATTGAAAAGTTGAAAACTGCTCTCTGTCAGTAAATATTGGTATCTTCAAAAAAAATGGAGGAGGGGATATTGCACTCGCCTCAGAGTATTCGTTACATGTTGTAAATGTGAGCCCCACGACAGTTTATCATCTATCTATAGATCAATGCGAAGAAAACCAAGGAACTGGTGGTGGACTGCTGCAGATGTGGACAACCCCCCACATCACCGGTAAACATCCAGGGAACAGACATTGAGATGGTGACATCTTACAAGTACCTGGGTGTTCACCTGAACAATAAACTGGACTGGTCACACAACACCAACGTGCTCTACAAGAAGAGGCAGCACAGGCTGATCCTCCTGAGGAGACTCAGGTCTTTTGCAGTGCAAGGGGCACTCCTGAAGAACTTCTACGATTTGGTGGTGGCATCAGCCATCACATTTGGAGTGGTCTGCTGGGGCAGCAGCATCACGGCAGCTGACAGGAAGAGACTGAACAGACTGATCAAAAAAGCTAGCTCTGTTCTAGGGTGACGCCTCGACCCAGTGGAGGAGATAGGAGAGAGAAGGATAGTGGCTAAGCTGTCATTTCTGCTGGAGTCCTAGTCCCACCCCATGCAGGACACACTGACCCCAGTGAGGAGCTCATTTTGCGGTAGGCTGTGCCATCCTAGGTACATGATGGAGAGGTTCCGCAGGTCCTTCCTACCTAAGGCTGTCACGCTTTATAACCTAACCAGGGCTGCTCGTAGAGGTCGTATTAAATATTCTAAACATAACAACTTTGCACAATAGAGATCGTCCTCTCCAATACACAACTAAGACAACTACAATTATTATTGAGGATTGCAACAACACTGTTGATTCAAATGTTAAATATACTGTCTGGGTCCATATTTATATTCTGCAGCGTAATTTAACAAACTGTAATGCTGTTGATACCATCTAGCTGCAATGCTCTTGCACTGTGTATATAACTGTGTACATATGTATATTTATTTACTGCTTTGGCTAACCAGTTCTGATCTTATTAACTATTGCTCTGAGTGCTGCTATCCCTTTGCTGCTGTAATCCTGGAATTTCCCCATTGTGGGACTAATAAAGGCTGATCTTATCTTATCTTATAATTACACCAAGGAATCTAAATTCAACCACCCTCTCAATTACAATTCTATCTAACCTTTTTTCTTCAAATTGAAAGATAAAAAATACTTTGATAAAAAAATAAGAGCAATCATTTCATTTTCAATGTTTCTAGCCAAAACTTTCAAGTTATCAGCAGAGCTTAAAAAAAAAAAAAGTCATCTTCACACAATACAAATGTCAGTAATTTAGACATGTCACATCTGTCATTTATATACAAAATAAAAAGATTAGGTCCAAGGATAGAACCTTTAGGCACCCCACATTCAGTGTGTAGACGGGTGGATTTTATTCAATGCAACTTTATTTATATAGCGCCATTTCACAACAACAGTCATCTCATAGCACTTTAAACTGTAGGGAAAACCCCACAATTGCAGAAAGACCCCAGTAATCAGCCCATCCCCTGTGAGCAGCACTTGGTGACGGTGGAGAGGGAAAAACTCCCTTTTAGCAGGAAGAAACCTCCAGCAGAACCAGGCTCAGGGAGGGGCAGTCATCCGCTGCAACTAGCTGGGGGATGAGGGGATAGAGAAGAAGAAAAGAACAGACATGTAGAAAGCAAACAGCACGACGGGACTCAATCTATGGGAGAGAACAAACAGATGTTAATGACCAGCAAAGATATTTCATTGAGAGTGAAGAAAGGAGTAAAGCCCAGTTCATCATAGGAGGTCCCCCGGCTGTCTAAACCTATGAGCAGCATAACTGAGGGCAGTGGTGCCCTAATGGATGGGGATATGGACTGGTGAGCGGAGGGTCGCGGGTTTGATCCCTGGACCAGCAGGATCATATCTGGGTGGGACAGATAACATAGCAGTGTTTGCCCCACCCTCCATAAACCCACTGTGGTGCTCTTGAGCAAAGCCCTTAATCCCAACTGCTCCAGTGGAGCTGCTCAGTGGTCACAGGTCAGTCTATGGTTGTACTGGGCAGCTTCCTGGTGTGAATGTGAACAGATCATCCTTGAAAAAGAGAGGTTGCCTCTCAGTGGACCTACCCTGTATAAATAAAGGTTAAATAAATAAAATGAAATGAGTTTTTGTGTTATCCTGCCAGCAAACGGCAGCAAAGACATTATACCTTCTTGGTGGAGGTTTAATTCAATTCAATTCAATTCAATTCAACTTTATTTATATAGCGCCATTTCACAACAACAGTCATCTCATAGCACTATCAACTGTAGGGAGGACCCCCACAGTTGCAGAAAGACCCCAGCAATCAGGCGATCCCCTGTGAGCAAGCACTTGGCGACGGTGGAGAGGAAAAACTCCCTTTTAACAGGAAGAAACCTCCAGCAGAACCAGGCTCAGGGAGGGGCAGTCATCTGCTGCGACTGGCTGGGGGGTGAGGGGATAGAGAAGAAGAAAAGAACAGACATGTAGAGAGCAAACAGCACGATGGGGACTCAATCTATGGGAGAGAACAAACAAATGTTAATGACCAGCAAAAAAAAAATATTTCATAGAGAGTGAGGAAAGGAGTGAGGCCCAGTGCATTACTGGAGGTCCCCCGGCTGACTAAACCTATTAGCAGCATAACTAAGGGAGGGTTCAGAAAACACATGATCCCTCCCTAATTGTAGGCTATATCAAAAAGGTAGGTTTTAGCCCTATTCTTAAAAACAGAGATCGAGTCTGACTCCCGAATCCAGATTGGCAGCTGATTCCACAGGAGAGGAGCTTGATAACTGAAGGCTCTGCCTCCCATTGTACTTTTGGAGATTCTAGGTATTACAAGTAAACCTGCATTTTGGGAGCGTAGTGCTCTGTTAGGATGATACGGTAGTATCAGATCTTTTAAATAAAAAGGAGCCTGATTGTTTAGAGCTTTGTAAGTAAGAAGAAGGATTTTAAACTTAATTCTAAACTCTATGGGAAGCCAATGAAGGGAGGCCAGAACCGGAGAGATATGATCTCTCTTTCTAGTACCTGTTAAAACTCTTGCTGCAGCATTTTGGATCAGCTGAAGACTTTTTAAAGATGTTTTAGGACAACCTGATAATAAAGAATTACAATAATCTAATCTCGAGCTAACAAAAGCGTGGATCAGCTTCTCAGCATCACTCTGAGACAAGATGCTCCTAATCTTGGCAATATTACGCAAATGATAGAAGGCAGTCTTAGAAACAAATTTAATATGTGAATTGAAGGACAAATCCTGATCAAAAATAACTCCAAGGTTCCTCACAGAGCTATTAAGAGAAAGAGTAACTGCATCCAAACTGAAAGTTTGATTTGGAAAGGAATTTCTAAGGTTTTTTGGACCAACAAGAATGACTTCAGTTTTATCTGAATTTAATAGCAGGAAATTACAAGTCATCCAAACTTTGATTTCCTTAAGACAGGCTTCTAACTTGGCTAATTGATTAGTATCATCTGGCTTCATTGACAGGTATAATTGTGTGTCATCTGCATAACAGTGAAAATGTATACAGTGCTTTCTAATAATGTTGCCTAACGGAAGCATATATAAACTAAAAAGAGTAGGGCCAAGCACAGATCCCTGTGGAACTCCATGACTAAGCTTTGAGCTGAGAGAAAACTCATCATTTACATGAACAAACTGGAACCTATCAGATAAATAAGATCTAAACCACTGCAACGAAGTTCCATTAAGTCCAACATAGTGTTCTAATCTATCAAGTAGAATATTATGATCAATAGTATCAAAAGCTGCACTAAGATCTAAAAGGACAAGTACAGAAACTAGTCCATTATCAGATGCAATGAGGAGGTCGTTAGTGACCTCCTAGTTAATAAACACATTGTTGTTCCCGTTATAATTGTAGACCAAGAGGAGCAGCCATTTTGTTCACAATAACACCACAGCAGACACAGAGGGCCCATTTATCATTATAAACATCCTAATTAACAACATGACAATCAACATTGATGGTCCAAACATAGATGATGGATTATTTTTCACCTCTGCAGCCAATTTGTTCACCTTTCCAATCAGAATCACAGGGAATGTTTCTACCACAGCTGCAGACATCAAACACGGACTTCCATCACAACCCCTCACTCTGCACAGAGGTGCTTGGACAGCAGGCTCACTCTGTCCATTATCTGACACATTCATGGAACCACTTGCTGATATTTAACCAAATACAAATATTAATGGTTGAAACTGAATCCGTCCATCACCAAATCAATTTATAAGCAGATGATATTCCTCTTTATTTTGAGCCTCTGTTCTGCTTTTGGGGGTTTCCCCTTTATTCTAGTGTGTTCTCAAAGATTTCTTTTGTATTACAAGACATTAACACTCGCCAACTGACCAGTGGTGGGTGGATTTCCGCACTGGCCAATAAGACAGCCACTCCCACTAGCCACTTTGGTGGGTTGTAGTTTTCTCAAACGGCATCTAAAATAATCATAATAAATCTATCACAATGTTAGACTACCAAACTCCAACTCCCATCAGCACTATCTGCACACAGTCTGTGCTCATTTGTCCACTGTCACCGTGGGCGGAGTCTGGAAAAGCTGTGGGCAGTCTACTCCACAGGTCAGTCTCCCATCCTGCCCCTGTTCAGCCTGGTGGGAAGAAATGCCGTGGTGGGTTGCAGCTTCTCCTGTACTGGGTACGGAGTGAAGCTAGACTCCACCCACGGCGAGTTTATTTTTTAATTTAACCTTTATTTATACAGGGTAGTTCCATTGAGAGTTTCCAGCGGTGAGTAGCTCATCCCTGTGCTCCCCACCACATCAGCTCTTACCTCTGTGGTTAAATGGGATTATTTCTGGACCAAGAAGCTGTTGTTTGCCCACTATACAGTGGGGCAAAAAAGTATTTAGTCAGCCACCAATTGTGCAAGTTCTCCCACTTAAAAGATGAGAGAGGTCTCCAATTTTCATCATAGGTATACCTCAACTATGAGAGACAAAATGAGAAAAAAAAAATCCAGAAAATCACATTGAAGGATTTTTAATGAATTAATTGGTAAATTCCTCAGTAAAATAAGTATTTGGTCACCTACAAACAAGCAAGATTTCTGGCTCTCACAGACCTGTAACTTCTTCTTTAAGAGGCTCCTCTGTCCTCAACTCGTTACCTGTATTAATGGCACCTGTTTGAACTCGTTATCAGTATAAAAGACACCTGTCCACAACCTCAAACAGTCAGACTCCAAACTCCACTATGGCCAAGACCAAAGAGCTGTCAAAGGACACCAGGAACAAAATTGTAGACCTGCACCAGGCTGGGAAGACTGAATCTGCAATAGGTAAGCAGCTTGGTGTGAAGAAATCAACTGTGGCAGCAATTATTAGAAAATGGGAGACATACAAGACCACTGATAATCTCCCTCCATCTGGGGCTCCACGCAAGATCTCACCCCGTGGGGTCAAAATTATCATGAGAACGGTGAGCAAAAATCCCAGAACCACACAGGGGGACATAGTGAATGACTTGCAGAGAGCTGGGACCAAAGTAACAAAGGCTACATCAGAAACACACTACGCCGCCAGGGACTCAAATCCTGCAGTGCCAGACGTGTCCCCCTGCTTAAGCCAGTACATATCCAGTCCCGTCTGAAGTTTGCTAGAGAGCATTTGGATGATCCAGAAGAGGATTGGGAGAATGTCATATGGTCAGATGAAACCAAAATAGAACTTTTTGGTAAAAACTCAACTTGTCGTGTTTGGAGAAAGAACACCATACCTACTGTGAAGCATGGGAGTGGAAACATCGTGCTTTGGGGCTGTTTTTCTGCAAAGTGACCAGGACGACTGATCCGTGTAAAGGAAAGAATGAATGGGGCCATGTATCGTGAGATTTTGAGTGAAAACCTCCTTCCACCAGCAAGGGCATTGAAGATGAAACGTGGCTGGGTCTTTCATCATGACAATGATCCCAAACACACCGCCCGGGCAGAAGCATTTCAAGGTCCTGGAGTGGCCTAGCCAGTCTCCAGATCTCAACCCCATAGAAAATCTTTGGAGGGAGTTGAAAGTCTGTGTTGCCCAGCGACAGCCCCAAAACATCACTGCTCTAGAGGAGATCTGCATGGAGGAATGGGCCAAAATACCAGCAAAAGTGTGTGAAAACCTTGTGAAGACTTACAGAAAACGTTTGACCTCTGTCATTGCCAACAAAGGGTATATAACAAAGTATTGAGATGAACTTTTGTTATTGACCAAATACTTATTTTACCGAGGAATTTACCAATTAATTCATTAAAAATCCTTCAATGTGATTTTCTGGATTTTTTTTTTCTTGTTTTGTCTCTCATAGTTGAGGTATACCTATGATAAAAATTGGAGACCTCTCTCATCTTTTAAGTGGGAGAACTTGCACAATTGGTGGCTGACTAAATACTTTTTTATCCCACTGTATACAGTGGTGTTAAAAAGTGTTTGCCCTCTTCCTGATTTCTCATTTTTTTGTATGTTTGCTGCACTTAAATGTTTCAGATCATCAAAGAAATTTAAATATTAGACAAAGATAAGACAAGTAAACACAAAATGCAGTTTTTAAATGAAGGTGTTTATTATTATTGGGGAAAAAAAATCCTCACCTACATGGCCCTGTGTGAAAAAGTGATTGCTCCCTAAACTTTACTGGTTGGGCCACCCTTAGCAGCAGCAACTGCCATCAAGTGTTTGTGATAACTGGCAATGAGTCTTTTACAGCGCTGTGGAGGAATTTTGGCCCACTCATCTTTGCAGAATTGTTGTAATTCAGCCACACTGGAGGGTTTTCGAGCACAAACCACCTTATTAAGGTCATGCCACTGCATCTCAATTGGATTCAGGTCAGGACTTTGACTAGGTCTTAATTTTGTTTATCTGAAGCCATTCAGAGGTGGACTTGCTGGTGTGTTTTGGATCATTGTCCTGCTGCAGAACTCAAGTGCGCTTCAGCTTGAGGTCATGAACAGATGGCCGGACATTCTCCTTCCAGATTTTTTTGTAGACAGCTGAATTCATGGTTCCATTTACCACAGCAAGTCGTCTAGGTCCTGAAGCCGCAAAAAAAACCCCAGACCATCACATTACCACCACCATAATTTACTGTTGGTATAATGTTCCTCTTCTGAAATGCTGTTACTTTTATGCCAGATGTAATGGGACACACACCTTCCAAAAAGTTCAACTTTTGTCTCGTCAGTCCACACAGTAATTTCCCAAAAGTCTTGGGGATCATCAAGCTGTTTTCTGACAACACTGAGACAAGCCTTTATGTTCCTTTTGCTCAGCAGGGTTTTTGTCTTTGAACTCTGCCATGCAGGCCATTTTTGTCCAGTCTCTTTCTTATGGTGGAGCCATGAACACTGATCTTAACTGAAGCAAGTGAGGCCTGCAGTTCTTTGGATGTTGTTTTGGGGTCTTTTGTGAACTTTTGGATGAGTCGTTGCTGTGCTTTGGGGTAATTTTGGTCGGTGGGCCAATCCTGGGAAGGTTCACCACTGTTCCATGTTTTCACAACTTGTGGATAATGGCTCTCACTGTGGTTCGCTGGAGTCCCAATGCTTTAGAAATGGCATTATAACCTTTTCCAAACTGATAGCTCTCAATTACTTTGTTTCTCATTTGTTCTTGAATTTCTTTGGATCACAACATGATGTCTAGCTTTTGAGGATCTTTTGGTCTACTTCACTTTGTCAGGCAGGTCCTATTTAAGGGATTTCTTGATTGAGAACAGGTGTGGAAGTAATCAGGCCTGGATGTGGCTAGAGAAATTGAACTCAGCTTTCCAAAGGGGTGATCAACCACAGTTAATTTATGTTTTAACACGGGGGGCAATCACTTTTTCACACAGCACCATGTAGATTTGGATCTTTTTTTTTTTTGCCTTTAATAATAAACACCTTCATTTAAAAACTGCATTTTGTGTTTACTTGTGTTTTCTTTGTCTAATACTTACATTTGTATGATGATCTGAAACATTTAAGTGAGACAAACATTCAAAAAAATGAGAAATCAGCAAGGGAGCCAACACTTTTTCACACAACTGTATGTACTTTTAATGAGTTGGTCCAGGGGTGTCAAACATATGGCCCCTGGGCCAAAACTGGACACCAGGAACTCCAATTTTTTCTCTGTGAATTTCATCCATCCATCTTCTTCCGCTTAATCCTTTTCGGGTCGTGGGGGTCTGGAGCCTATCCCAGCATCTTTGGGCGAAAGGCAGGGTCCACCCTGGACAGATCGCCAGTCCATCGCAGGGCCAACACAGAGAGACAGAAAACCATTCACTCTCACATTCATACCTAAGGACAATTTAGAATCCCCAGTTGATGCCAGTTAACCTAACCTGCATGTTTTTGGCATGTAGGAGGAAACCGGAGAAATCCTGGAGTAAACCCACGCAGACACGGGGAGAACATGCAAACTCCACACAGATCACTGTTAGGTCAGAGGCTGGGATCGAACCCAGGATCCCCCGGCCAAGGGTGAGTTGCTGTGCTGCCGCAGTGCTAACCACTTCACCACTGCGCTGCCCGCTGGCAATACATGTTAGCAGAAAAAATAAAGTAGAAGGTAAACCAGTTCAAGATCCGGCCTCAGTGTGGCGCTGCAACATCCGGTCCAGACTGAGACTGGAGTTCAGCGTTTTTTCAGATGACTGGGAACATGGATGGTTTTAGGCAGATCTGGTGTTCTAGAGATGTCCTTTGTAGTGGATGTGAGGATGAACTGTGTGTTGCACATTTTTTAGTTGGCTGATTTATGTGTTCAGCATGTTTTAACATTTTTTACGCACTTTTTACTTTGCTTTGATGTCCTTGTAAATATGGAAATAAAGTGTTCTTGTAAAAATAAGAAATCTTCTTCTTCTTAAATTGTGGGGTTTCCTCCTACAGCAGGGGTCCCCAAACTTTTTCCTGTGAGGGCCACATAACTTTTGCCTTCTCTGATGGGGGCCGGGGTCAGCTTGTAACAGAAAAATTGAGACGATCGCAGGGGTGCCTAAACGTAAACATTTATTGTTTTCCAGAAAGCCACACATAACCAAATATTAATAACCCTTTCCGGGATCTTCACAGGAAAAAAAAAAGTCAGAAAATAAATAACACTATTAATGAATGAATTAATTAATTAATTAAATCACCCTTTATTGTCATTCAACTGTACAACCAATCATGTACAGTAGAACGAGATTGTGTTTTACCTATCTACAGTGTTAAGTGTAGAATCAGAGGGCCGCTGCCATGCAAGGCGCCGAAATAAATAACACTATTTATGAAATAAATAATAACCAAATAACCCTCACTGGTTCTTCTCAGAAAAAAAGTCCATGGAACATTAACTTTCTGTTGTGCCGTGCACAATCTTAACAGGTAAAAGTTCAGCTTAGTTGTCAGAGCAGAATCTCTTACTTAAACTCTTACCTATACTTTGCTGAAAATATCCTCCCCCGTCGTAGTCCCTGTGAGGCTTTGGAAGGCTGGCAGCTCCTCACACATTTCAAAGTTTGCGCTAACTCCATGAATAAAAATGAGCAGCTGCGCTGTGTCCTGCACGTCCGTGCTCTCATCCAGTGCTAATGAAAAAAAGTCAAATTCTTTCGTCTTCTGCTGCAGCTGGGCAATGCGTCTGGTGATTGTACTCGCCGACAGACTCACGGCATTAAAGACATCTTTCTTCTCGGGACACACCTCCTCCGCGACAGCATTCAAACATTTCTTGACAAATTCTCCATCAGTGAAAGGTTTACCGCTGCTTGCTATCAGTTGAACAACCCAAAAGCTGGCCCAAACGGATGACTGGTTCAGCTGAGCTTGGCGTACAAATGTATACTGCTGAGCTAACAGTCCACTTTTTAGCTTTGAGAGTTTGTCTGCTCACATTTGGCCTTGCAAGCTATCATACTTGTCTTTGTGACGGGATTCATAGTGTCGGCGCAGATTGTATTCTTTGAATACTGCCACAGTCTCTTGACAGATGAGACAAACAGCCTTTTCTTTGCATTGAACAAAAAATAATCGTTTGTCCACTGCAGGTTAAATACCCTGCATTCTGAATCAATTTTTCTCTTGCCTAACCTTTTCGCCATTATTCTGTTTGACAGGGGTGAGTCTAGTGTTGCAGGATGTGTCTGGTTCATGTGTTTAGATAGGGCACCTCAGTGCATGAACGTGAGTGAGTGAGTGGGTGCGCGCAGCCGAGGCACGCCCCCGTGTGAATGGCCCCGCGGAGCGGACGGTGTGTGTGAAGTGTGCGGGTGAGTAGAGAGAGAGGCGACCGGAGCAGGTAGCAAACTAGAATTGCTGTTGAAGGATGGAATAGAAGGGTGGAATAGAATGTCACGTTCTATGCGTGTATTAGTCTCGATCGCATTGCCAGACTGAAAAAAAAAAAAAATTATAATGCGTCTCTGGTATTGTTCAGGGGGCCGGGCCAAATGTGGAGGCGGGCCGTATCCGGCCCGCGGGCCATAGTTTGGGGACCACTGTCCTACAGTTTAACCCCTTGCACTCTGGTCAATTTCCCTAAAAATGCCAAAAAATAACGTACCCAAAGTAAATCAAAAGCTGTTCTTCAACCCTTTGCAGCATCTTCATGGGGTTGGTCTCATTTAAAAGAAAACACTTTGAATTTTTTGGCAAAACAGTCATAATCTCTCTAAGTGCCCCTGCCACTGAGTAACCGTCATCTAAACATACTGAACTTGAAGAAAATAAATTTTGCCTGGGTGTTTTTTTGGATACAAATGCTTGCAAATAACACACAGCTGTCAGATCCAGGCTGGAAAATGCAACAGAAATGTAGAACCAAGTGTTATCCAGCTGAGGTCAAAATTTTGTAATAATACCACAAAAAATGAATATATTACACAGCTTTTTTCTTAGGTTGTTCCCAGGCGTTTTTGAACTGTGCCAAATTGTGCCAAATGGCACAGTTTGGAAAAACGTCTGTAACTTTTGAATGATTCAATATAGAAGCTTGATCTTGGGCTCTAATGAAAGGTGAAGGGCTGTGTGTGTGTGTGTGTGTGGGGGGTTGTTTATTCATTCATGAATGAATGAATGAACAAACAAGCCCCCACACACAAAGAAGCATGCCACGTAAAAAATGTGTGGCTTTTTTTTTGCAAGAAAAAATAACCTACAGTGCATTAAAAATTATACTAAAATATCTGTAATGTAGAAGATAACAACTCCCACCCCCCCGCTACAGAGGATGGACATCGCCCATCGCTACATGACAGACCACGGTGATGGTGCGCCGCGGTCTACTACGCACAGTTGTACTAAAATATCTGCAATAATATCTGCAATCCGCTACAGAAGAGTAGCGGGGGGGGGGGGGCAATCATGGTCCGGACGCGGCGCACGGACCGGTCCGTCATGTGGCCATGACGCACAGTTGTAATTTACCGATCGGTCAAAGGTCATTTTGATTACAATTTTCAGGGATAAAGAATAATTTAGCTTATAACACTTACCTGTCTACAACAGCAGTGTCGCTGGTGAACTTCTCTTCCTCATTGTCAGACGAGCATGAAGCTGGTCCGCTTGTTATGCACTCATGGTTCTGGTCACGCGACCCAGTCAAACCATAATTCCATTATTGCGGTTTTGCGCTTCCATGATTGCGGTTTTGGCGAACGATTTTTCAAAACAAATAAGAACAGTAGTTAGAAAAAAAGACTGGCGAACGCGTGTGTGTCACCCAGCGGCTTACACAGAACAGATTTTACGCAAGGGATGCACGCTTTCAAACTTCTGTGCTTCAACTGGCTTGCTGTATTCGCAGCCGTTGGTAGGCGGGTCCTTCTTGCTAGGTTGTCAGTCATTGGTTCTTCAAGGTTTCAGAAACCCAATTCAAGGCTCTTATTAGTCGAATGAGAGGTCAATCACATCTAAACCAATCAAAGCACTCCTATGGCTTTCTGTTTGCGGCTGTGTCTGTAGTGGAAGAACGGAAATGCAGCTTTTTTTTTTTTTCAGTGCGCCCTAGGACGCAGAGATGTGCCCGCCCGCGGTATACCGGAGTGCAAGAGGTTAAAGTGTTCTGAGATGACTGTTGTTGTGAAATGGCGCTATACAAGTAAAGTTGAATTGAATTCTTCTGGTCTTTTCCCCCCAGACACAGTGAATCAATCACAGAGACACAGATGAGCTTCAGCCTGTTTCTGTGTCTCACTGACAAACTGAGGAACTCTGCTTCATGTTGAACAGCAGTTAGGACTCATGTTGGACAGAAAATCATTCTGACTGTGTTTCTTCTCCAGGATGGACCATGGTGGACAGCAGAGGTTAAAACCTGGTGTGAGGAAGTGTAAGTTGGACTGATGAGGACAAAACAGAAACTGTCAGTTTGTCTCTGATCCAAAGTTGATAGTTGTGGTATTTATTCATCCATACATTACTGTCAAAAAGTCTCATCATGAAACTTTCTAGGAATGAACAACAGATCAGTGAGTGAAGAAAGAATGAAGCCATCAAATGTGTCAGATGATAAACTGCAGCTGTCTTCTGTCTTTGTCTCTCCATCAGATTTCTGTCAACTTGAACTGGAAACAAACTCAGTGAACAGAGAACTGAAACTGTCTGACAACAACAGGAAGGTGACACGGGTGAAGGAGGATCAGAACTATCCTGATCATCCAGACAGATTTGATGTCTTGGAACAGCTGCTGTGTAGAAATGGTCTGACTGGTCGCTGTTACTGGGAGGTTGAGCGGAGAGGAGTGGTTTCTATATCAGTGAGTTACAGAGGAATCAGGAGGAAAGGAGGCAGTAATGACTGTGGGTTTGGATGGAATAATCAGTCCTGGAGTCTGATCTGCTCTGATCATGATGGTTACTCTGTCTATCACAATAACATCAGAACCTCCATCTCCTCCTCGTCTGTCTCTACCAGAGTAGGTGTGTATGTGGACTGTCCTGCTGGTCTCCTGTCCTTCTATAGAGTCTCCTCTGACACACTGATCCACCTCCACACCTTCAACACCACATTCACTGAACCTCTCTATCCTGGGTTCTTGTTCTGGTCTAACTCCTCCGTGTCTCTGTGTTCTCTGTAGTCTGAGTCTGTGTAGAAGTGACAGCAGCTTCAACTCTGGTTTAAATGTTGATGGTGGATGATGTTCCACTTTGGTTTCCATGGTAACCTCTGATGGTGATTTCATGTCTTAGAAGCAGTGAAATGATCTCCTGACCACTGAACTGCTGTAAAAACTGGACTGACTTTGATTCTCTGTGAAAATCCACTTTGATTGCAGCAACATTTAGTAACTGTTCATGTCTGACTTGATCTATTCAGGCTTTTATTTTGAAGGGCTGTAGTCATGAGCGTTTCCTGAGCAAATTAGAAAAAAAAACCTGAAATTAAATTGTAATTTGTATTTTTTTATTGTAGTTTAAATAACAGGTTGTACAGCATTTTAATGCAGAATAAATGATCAATATTATAAACATGAAATAATTTCCACATTAAATTATCTGGATATAATCAGCTTCTAAATATGAAGCAGGAAGAAATTCATGCCTGGATGTTCTAAAGACCACTGTCCACGTGGAGTGTTTAAATAAAGATTTACTGCCTGACAACAGATGGACAAAATAAAATCCTTTGTCTTGTAAATTTGTGGATTTATTTCTCATCAAATTTCTAAGTTTTTCCTCACAAACGTCTCATTTTTTTTTCTCCTATTTGAAACATTTTTTCTTCTAAACTTGTAGGTTTTTTTCTCATAAATTCTTGGCTTTTTTCTTGTAATTTTAATATTTTCTTATAAAATTGTAGCTTTTTTCCATTCAAATGTCCAACTTTTGTCTTCTACATTTGCAAGATTTTCTTGTAAACTTACAACTTTTTTCTTGTGAATTTGTGCATTTTTTTTCCCCTCATCTCATTTCTACTTTTTTCCTTCCAAATGTGGAACCTTTTTCTCAGGTATTGCAGTAATCCTGCATTCTGGCAGCGTCGTGCTCTGTTAGGATGATCAGGTCCTATCAGATCTTTGAAATAACAAGGGGCCTGATTATTTAGAGCTTTGGAAGTGAGGAGAAGGATTTTAAACTGAATTCTAAATTCTATGGAAGCCAATGAAGGGAGGCCAGAAGTGAAGAGATGTGATCTCTCTTTCTAGTTCCTGTTAAAACTCCAGCTGCAGCATTTTGGATCAGCTGAAGACTTTTTAAAGATGTTTTAGGACAGCCTGATAATAAAGAGTTACAACAATCTAATCTATAATCTTGGCAATATGACACAAATGATAGAAGGCAGTCTTAGAAACCAGTTTAATATGTGAATTAAAAGAGTAAAAGAATTGGTGTGAATGCACCATAAACTGCTCAACCCCCCCAAAAAAGGTCCTCCTACTGAAAAAAGTCAAGTTCCATATACAGTACAGTATACAGATGCAATTTTATTTGAATCCTTTAATACCTATGCACTCATGGAGATATTTAATCCTCCATAGATTTCTCCAAAATGATGGAGTCACACAGAGACCATGGTCTTCATCATTAATGATGTATTTACAGGACAAAAATGGGCAGCTTCCATTGAAAACATAAATATCTGTTCAAAATAAATCAATCTTTGCCAAAACTGAACAAGTCCATTGTCCTTGTCAGTAAAATGATCCAAACGCTGCCCTCTGTTAAGCTGCCCCCTCCATGCCCATAAAGACTGTAGGAGAGTTTCTAGAGGACAACTTAGTTCTCAGTGAGAGGACAGGAGCACATGGACAAGAGACATCATGGACATGTGAGGACAAAGGGGCAAATCTACAGGATATTGGTGTCAAGGTTTGTGGGGGAAAGGCAACAATTTTATCACAAAACAGGACAAATTTAGAGGAAATAATACAAAAATTTACTATAAAAAGTATTAACATTTCTAGGAAAAAGATACAATTTTAATTAAAAAAAAATGTATAACTTTCTCCAAAAATTTTCAGGTTTACAAGAAAAACCTCAATAATTGGTGAGAAAATTGAACCTTATAAGAGAAAATAGTTTTTAAAAAAGTATAAAAATGTTGTAGAAATCTGGCAATTTTTTTTCTTGTAAATGTGACTTTATTGTTGTGAATTTATGACTTTTTTCTTGGAAATTTGTTTTTTTTCCCATTATTTTGAAGGTTTTTTTTTCATTAAAACGTCACTTTTTCTTGTAAATTTGGGACTTGTTTATAGTAAATTTGTGTCTTTTTTAAATAGTAAATGAGCAACTTTTATCATAATTTTGCACCTTAATTTGTACTAAATTCCATTTCCACCATCTGCTAAATTTCTGAATCTGCCCACAACCATGATCCCCTTGTTAAAAAATAAACCAGCAACTGTGTGAACTTCAGGACAATTAATAGACAAACATGGACTCTATTCACTTCTCTACAAACCTCAAAGCAACAAAACTGGAACCACTGGAACTCCTTTAACATTTCTGATGAGATGTGATACCGTGGGTGGCGTTAGGCCTTTTTTAGGGGTGGAGCACCCCTAAACTGAAACTCAGCACCCCTAAAAACTGCAGTGAGAAAAGTTGGGATTATAAAATTTTGGTTCGTCTTTGACAAGCTGAAATAACATCCAAAACATATTCAGTAGTGTTGGATGTGTGTGTATGTGTGGCAGTGCCCACCCCCTAGGGTGGCGTGAGGTTGGCACAACCCCTTTGTATATAAACCCATGTTCTGTATAATAAAGGAGAGTTCTATGTTGCATGTAGTCTCGTCTCAGACTCCCTCATTTCTAGATCTAACATTTGGTGATGAGGTAAACTGGAGTTATTTTAGAAAAATGAGTAACGCGTGTGGAGACTCCTACACTCGCTCCAAGAACAGGTTCAAGTTTTTCAGCCTTAAACAGCAGACGGGTGAGTCCCATAGGTCCTTTTTGTCGAGGCTTCGTAAACTAGCTAGGAAGTGTGGGATTGAGGACGGCATGGTGACGGCCACGTTGGCCCATGGTACCAATGATATTTGGCTGTGTGAGACGCTGTTGTCAGCTAGGGAGCCGCCATCACTGGAAGAAGTGCTGGAGTTGTTGAAACACTGAGAGACTGGAGCCATAAAATTATCATGAGAACGGTGAGCAAAAATCCCAGAACCACACAGGGGGACATAGTGAATGACCTGCAGAGAGCTGGGACCAAAGTAACAAAGGCTACATCAGAAACACACTATGCCGCCAGGGACTCAAATCCTGCAGTGCCAGACGTGTCCCCCTGCTTAAGCCAGTACATGTCCAGTCCCGTCTGAAGTTTGCTAGAGAGCATTTGGATGATCCAGAAGAGGATTGGGACAATGTCATATGGTCAGATGAAACCAAAATAGAACTTTTTGGTAAAAACTCAACTTGTCGTGTTTGGAGAAAGAACACCATACCTACTGTGAAGCATGGGAGTGGAAACATCGTGCTTTGGGGCTGTTTTTCTGCAAAGGGACCAGGACGACTGATCCGTGTAAAGGAAAGAATGAATGGGGCCATGTATCGTGAGATTTTGAGTGAAAACCTCCTTCCACCAGCAAGGGCATTGAAGATGAAACGTGGCTGGGTCTTTCATCATGACAATGATCCCAAACACACCGCCCGGGCAGAAGCATTTCAAGGTCCTGGAGTGGCCTAGCCAGTCTCCAGATCTCAACCCCATAGAAAATCTTTGGAGGGAGATGAAAGTCTGTGTTGCCCAGCGACAGCCCCAAAACATCACTGCTCTAGAGGAGATCTGCATGGAGGAATGGGCCAAAATACCAGCAAAAGTGTGTGAAAACCTTGTGAAGACTTACAGAAAACGTTTGACCTCTGTCATTGCCAACAAAGGGTATATAACAAAGTATTGAGATGAACTTTTGTTATTGACCAAATACTTATTTTACCGAGGAATTTACCAATTAATTCATTAAAAATCCTTCAATGTGATTTTCTGGATTTTTTTTTTCTTGTTTTGTCTCTCATAGTTGAGGTATACCTATGATAAAAATTGGAGACCTCTCTCATCTTTTAAGTGGGAGAACTTGCACAATTGGTGGCTGACTAAATACTTTTTTATCCCACTGTATACAGTGGTGTTAAAAAGTGTTTGCCCTCTTCCTGAGTTCTCATTTTTTTGTATGTTTGCTACACTTAAATGTTTCAGATCATCAAAGAAATTTAAATATTAGACAAAGATAAGACAAGTAAACACAAAATGCAGTTTTTAAATGAAGGTGTTTATTATTATTGGGGGAAAAAAAATCCTCACCTACATGGCCCTGTGTGAAAAAGTGATTGCTCCCTAAACTTTACTGGTTGGGCCACCCTTAGCAGCAGCAACTGCCATCAAGTGTTTGTGATAACTGGCAATGAGTCTTTTACAGCGCTGTGGAGGAATTTTGGCCCACTCATCTTTGCAGAATTGTTGTAATTCAGCCACACTGGAGGGTTTTCGAGCACAAACCACCTTATTAAGGTCATGCCACTGCATCTCAATTGGATTCAGGTCAGGACTTTGACTAGGTCTTAATTTTGTTTATCTGAAGCCATTCAGAGGTGGACTTGCTGGTGTGTTTTGGATCATTGTCCTGCTGCAGAACTCAAGTGCGCTTCAGCTTGAGGTCATGAACAGATGGCCGGACATTCTCCTTCCAGATTTTTTTGTAGACAGCTGAATTCATGGTTCCATTTACCACAGCAAGTCGTCTAGGTCCTGAAGCCGCAAAAAAAAACCCAGACCATCACATTACCACCACCATAATTTACTGTTGGTATAATGTTCCTCTTCTGAAATGCTGTTACTTTTATGCCAGATGTAATGGGACACACACCTTCCAAAAAGTTCAACTTTTGTCTCGTCAGTCCACACAGTAATTTCCCAAAAGTCTTGGGGATCATCAAGCTGTTTTCTGACAACACTGAGACAAGCCTTTATGTTCCTTTTGCTCAGCAGGGTTTTTGTCTTTGAACTCTGCCATGCAGGCCATTTTTGTCCAGTCTCTTTCTTATGGTGGAGCCATGAACACTGATCTTAACTGAAGCAAGTGAGGCCTGCAGTTCTTTGGATGTTGTTTTGGGGTCTTTTGTGAACTTTTGGATGAGTCGTTGCTGTGCTTTGGGGTAATTTTGGTCGGTGGGCCAATCCTGGGAAGGTTCACCACTGTTCCATGTTTTCACAACTTGTGGATAATGGCTCTCACTGTGGTTCGCTGGAGTCCCAATGCTTTAGAAATGGCATTATAACCTTTTCCAAACTGATAGCTCTCAATTACTTTGTTTCTCATTTGTTCTTGAATTTCTTTGGATCACAACATGATGTCTAGCTTTTGAGGATCTTTTGGTCTACTTCACTTTGTCAGGCAGGTCCTATTTAAGGGATTTCTTGATTGAGAACAGGTGTGGAAGTAATCAGGCCTGGGTGTGGCTAGAGAAATTGAACTCAGCTTTCCAAAGGGGTGATCAACCACAGTTAATTTATGTTTTAACACGGGGGGCAATCACTTTTTCACACAGCACCATGTAGATTTGGATCTTTTTTTTTTTTGCCTTTAATAATAAACACCTTCATTTAAAAACTGCATTTTGTGTTTACTTGTGTTTTCTTTGTCTAATACTTACATTTGTTTGATGATCTGAAACATTTAAGTGAGACAAACATTAAAAAAAAATGAGAAATCAGCAAGGGAGCCAACACTTTTTCACACCACCGTATGTATTTTTAATGAGTTGGTCCAGGGGTGTCAAACATATGGCCCCTGGGCCAAAACCGGACACCAGGCTGTCCAATTTTGTCTCTGTGAATTTCATCCATCCATCTTCCACTTAATCCTTTTCGGTCACGGGGTGCTGGAGCCTATCCCAGCATCTTTGGGAGAGAGGCAGGGTCCAACCTGGACAGATCGCCAGTCCATCACAGGGCCAACACAGAGAGACAGAAAACCATTCACTCTCACATTCATACCTAAGGACAATTTAGAATCCCCAGTTGATGCCAGTTAACCTAACCTGCATGTTTTTGGCATGTAGGAGGAAACCGGAGAAATCCTGGAGTAAACCCACGCAGACACGGGGAGAACATGCAAACTCCACACAGATCACTGTTAGGTCAGAGGCTGGGATCGAACCCAGGATCCCCCGGCCAAGGGTGAGTTGCTGTGCTGCCGCAGTGCTAACCACTTCACCACTGCGCTGCCCGCTGGCAATACATGTTAGCAGAAAAAATAAAGTAGAAGGTAAACCAGTTCAAGATCCGGCCTCAGTGTGGCGCTGCAACATCCGGTCCAGACTGAGACTGGAGTTCAGCGTTTTTCAGATGACTGGGAACATGGATGGTTTTAGGCAGATCTGGTGTTCTAGAGATGTCCTTTGTAGTGGATGTGAGGATGAACTGTGTGTTGCACATTTTTTAGTTGGCTGATTTATGTGTTCAGCATGTTTTAACATTTTTTACGCACTTTTTACTTTGCTTTGATGTCCTTGTAAATATGGAAATAAAGTGTTCTTGTAAAAATAAGAAATCTTCTTCTTCTTAAATTGTGGGGTTTCCTCCTACAGCAGGGGTCCCCAAACTTTTTCCTGTGAGGGCCACATAACTTTTGCCTTCTCTGATGGGGGCCGGGGTCAGCTTGTAACAGAAAAATTGAGACGATCGCAGGGGTGCCTAAACGTAAACATTTATTGTTTTCCAGAAAGCCACACATAACCAAATATTAATAACCCTTTCCGGGATCTTCACAGGAAAAAAAAAAGTCAGAAAATAAATAACACTATTAATGAATGAATTAATTAATTAATTAAATCACCCTTTATTGTCATTCAACTGTACAACCAATCATGTACAGTAGAACGAGATTGTGTTTTACCTATCTACAGTGTTAAGTGTAGAATCAGAGGGCCGCTGCCATGCAAGGCGCCGAAATAAATAACACTATTTATGAAATAAATAATAACCAAATAACCCTCACTGGTTCTTCTCAGAAAAAAAGTCCATGGAACATTAACTTTCTGTTGTGCCGTGCACAATCTTAACAGGTAAAAGTTCAGCTTAGTTGTCAGAGCAGAATCTCTTACTTAAACTCTTACCTATACTTTGCTGAAAATATCCTCCCCCGTCGTAGTCCCTGTGAGGCTTTGGAAGGCTGGCAGCTCCTCACACATTTCAAAGTTTGCGCTAACTCCATGAATAAAAATGAGCAGCTGCGCTGTGTCCTGCACGTCCGTGCTCTCATCCAGTGCTAATGAAAAAAAGTCAAATTCTTTCGTCTTCTGCTGCAGCTGGGCAATGCGTCTGGTGATTGTACTCGCCGACAGACTCACGGCATTAAAGACATCTTTCTTCTCGGGACACACCTCCTCCGCGACAGCATTCAAACATTTCTTGACAAATTCTCCATCAGTGAAAGGTTTACCGCTGCTTGCTATCAGTTGAACAACCCAAAAGCTGGCCCAAACGGATGACTGGTTCAGCTGAGCTTGGCGTACAAATGTATACTGCTGAGCTAACAGTCCACTTTTTAGCTTTGAGAGTTTGTCTGCTCACATTTGGCCTTGCAAGCTATCATACTTGTCTTTGTGACGGGATTCATAGTGTCGGCGCAGATTGTATTCTTTGAATACTGCCACAGTCTCTTGACAGATGAGACAAACAGCCTTTTCTTTGCATTGAACAAAAAATAATCGTTTGTCCACTGCAGGTTAAATACCCTGCATTCTGAATCAATTTTTCTCTTGCCTAACCTTTTCGCCATTATTCTGTTTGACAGGGGTGAGTCTAGTGTTGCAGGATGTGTCTGGTTCATGTGTTTAGATAGGGCACCTCAGTGCATGAACGTGAGTGAGTGAGTGGGTGCGCGCAGCCGAGGCACGCCCCCGTGTGAATGGCCCCGCGGAGCGGACGGTGTGTGTGAAGTGTGCGGGTGAGTAGAGAGAGAGGCGACCGGAGCAGGTAGCAAACTAGAATTGCTGTTGAAGGATGGAATAGAAGGGTGGAATAGAATGTCACGTTCTATGCGTGTATTAGTCTCGATCGCATTGCCAGACTGAAAAAAAAAATAAATTATAATGCGTCTCTGGTATTGTTCAGGGGGCCGGGCCAAATGTGGAGGCGGGCCGTATCCGGCCCGCGGGCCATAGTTTGGGGACCACTGTCCTACAGTTTAACCCCTTGTACTCTGGTCAATTTCCCTAAAAATGCCAAAAAATAACGTACCCAAAGTAAATCAAAAGCTGTTCTTCAACCCTTTGCAGCATCTTCATGGGGTTGGTCTCATTTAAAAGAAAACACTTTGAATTTTTTGGCAAAACAGTCATAATCTCTCTAAGTGCTCCGGCCACTGAGTAACCGTCATCTAAACATACTGAACTTGAAGAAAATAAATTTTGCCTGGGTGTTTTTTTGGATACAAATGCTTGCAAATAACACACAGCTGTCAGATCCAGGCTGGAAAATGCAACAGAAATGTAGAACCAAGTGTTATCCAGCTGAGGTCAAAATTTTGTAATAATACCACAAAAAATGAATATATTACACAGCTTTTTTCTTAGGTTGTTCCCAGGCGTTTTTGAACTGTGCCAAATTGTGCCAAATGGCACAGTTTGGAAAAACGTCTGTAACTTTTGAATGATTCAATATAGAAGCTTGATCTTGGGCTCTAATGAAAGGTGAAGGGCTGTGTGTGTGTGTGTGTGGGGGGGGTTGTTTATTCATTCATGAATGAATGAATGAACAAACAAGCCCCCACACACAAAGAAGCATGCCACGTAAAAAATGTGTGGCTTTTTTTTTGCAAGAAAAAATAACCTACAGTGCATTAAAAATTATACTAAAATATCTGTAATGTAGAAGATAACAACTCCCACCCCCCCGCTACAGAGGATGGACATCGCCCATCGCTACATGACAGACCACGGTGATGGTGCGCCGCGGTCTACTACGCACAGTTGTACTAAAATATCTGCAATAATATCTGCAATCCGCTACAGAAGAGTAGCGGGGGGGGGGCAATCATGGTCCGGACGCGGCGCACGGACCGGTCCGTCATGTGGCCATGACGCACAGTTGTAATTTACCGATCGGTCAAAGGTCATTTTGATTACAATTTTCAGGGATAAAGAATAATTTAGCTTATAACACTTACCTGTCTACAACAGCAGTGTCGCTGGTGAACTTCTCTTCCTCATTGTCAGACGAGCATGAAGCTGGTCCGCTTGTTATGCACTCATGGTTCTGGTCACGCGACCCAGTCAAACCATAATTCCATTATTGCGGTTTTGCGCTTCCATGATTGCGGTTTTGGCGAACGATTTTTCAAAACAAATAAGAACAGTAGTTAGAAAAAAAGACTGGCGAACGCGTGTGTGTCACCCAGCGGCTTACACAGAACAGATTTTACGCAAGGGATGCACGCTTTCAAACTTCTGTGCTTCAATTGGCTTGCTGTATTCGCAGCCGTTGGTAGGCGGGTCCTTCTTGCTAGGTTGTCAGTCATTGGTTCTTCAAGGTTTCAGAAACCCAATTCAAGGCTCTTATTAGTCGAATGAGAGGTCAATCACATCTAAACCAATCAAAGCACTCCTATGGCTTTCTGTTTGCGGCTGTGTCTGTAGTGGAAGAACGGAAATGCAGCTTTTTTTTTTTTTCAGTGCGCCCTAGGACGCAGAGATGTGCCCGCCCGCGGTATACCGGAGTGCAAGAGGTTAAAGTGTTCTGAGATGACTGTTGTTGTGAAATGGCGCTATACAAGTAAAGTTGAATTGAATTCTTCTGGTCTTTTCCCCCCAGACACAGTGAATCAATCACAGAGACACAGATGAGCTTCAGCCTGTTTCTGTGTCTCACTGACAAACTGAGGAACTCTGCTTCATGTTGAACAGCAGTTAGGACTCATGTTGGACAGAAAATCATTCTGACTGTGTTTCTTCTCCAGGATGGACCATGGTGGACAGCAGAGGTTAAAACCTGGTGTGAGGAAGTGTAAGTTGGACTGATGAGGACAAAACAGAAACTGTCAGTTTGTCTCTGATCCAAAGTTGATAGTTGTGGTATTTATTCATCCATACATTACTGTCAAAAAGTCTCATCATGAAACTTTCTAGGAATGAACAACAGATCAGTGAGTGAAGAAAGAATGAAGCCATCAAATGTGTCAGATGATAAACTGCAGCTGTCTTCTGTCTTTGTCTCTCCATCAGATTTCTGTCAACTTGAACTGGAAACAAACTCAGTGAACAGAGAACTGAAACTGTCTGACAACAACAGGAAGGTGACACGGGTGAAGGAGGATCAGAACTATCCTGATCATCCAGACAGATTTGATGTCTTGGAACAGCTGCTGTGTAGAAATGGTCTGACTGGTCGCTGTTACTGGGAGGTTGAGCGGAGAGGAGTGGTTTCTATATCAGTGAGTTACAGAGGAATCAGGAGGAAAGGAGGCAGTAATGACTGTGGGTTTGGATGGAATAATCAGTCCTGGAGTCTGATCTGCTCTGATCATGATGGTTACTCTGTCTATCACAATAACATCAGAACCTCCATCTCCTCCTCGTCTGTCTCTACCAGAGTAGGTGTGTATGTGGACTGTCCTGCTGGTCTCCTGTCCTTCTATAGAGTCTCCTCTGACACACTGATCCACCTCCACACCTTCAACACCACATTCACTGAACCTCTCTATCCTGGGTTCTTGTTCTGGTCTAACTCCTCCGTGTCTCTGTGTTCTCTGTAGTCTGAGTCTGTGTAGAAGTGACAGCAGCTTCAACTCTGGTTTAAATGTTGATGGTGGATGATGTTCCACTTTGGTTTCCATGGTAACCTCTGATGGTGATTTCATGTCTTAGAAGCAGTGAAATGATCTCCTGACCACTGAACTGCTGTAAAAACTGGACTGACTTTGATTCTCTGTGAAAATCCACTTTGATTGCAGCAACATTTAGTAACTGTTCATGTCTGACTTGATCTATTCAGGCTTTTATTTTGAAGGGCTGTAGTCATGAGCGTTTCCTGAGCAAATTAGAAAAAAAAACCTGAAATTAAATTGTAATTTGTATTTTTTTATTGTAGTTTAAATAACAGGTTGTACAGCATTTTAATGCAGAATAAATGATCAATATTATAAACATGAAATAATTTCCACATTAAATTATCTGGATATAATCAGCTTCTAAATATGAAGCAGGAAGAAATTCATGCCTGGATGTTCTAAAGACCACTGTCCACGTGGAGTGTTTAAATAAAGATTTACTGCCTGACAACAGATGGACAAAATAAAATCCTTTGTCTTGTAAATTTGTGGATTTATTTCTCATCAAATTTCTAAGTTTTTCCTCACAAACGTCTCATTTTTTTTTCTCCTATTTGAAACATTTTTTCTTCTAAACTTGTAGGTTTTTTTCTCATAAATTCTTGGCTTTTTTCTTGTAATTTTAATATTTTCTTATAAAATTGTAGCTTTTTTCCATTCAAATGTCCAACTTTTGTCTTCTACATTTGCAAGATTTTCTTGTAAACTTACAACTTTTTTCTTGTGAATTTGTGCATTTTTTTTCCCCTCATCTCATTTCTACTTTTTTCCTTCCAAATGTGGAACCTTTTTCTCAGGTATTGCAGTAATCCTGCATTCTGGCAGCGTCGTGCTCTGTTAGGATGATCAGGTCCTATCAGATCTTTGAAATAACAAGGGGCCTGATTATTTAGAGCTTTGGAAGTGAGGAGAAGGATTTTAAACTGAATTCTAAATTCTATGGAAGCCAATGAAGGGAGGCCAGAAGTGAAGAGATGTGATCTCTCTTTCTAGTTCCTGTTAAAACTCCAGCTGCAGCATTTTGGATCAGCTGAAGACTTTTTAAAGATGTTTTAGGACAGCCTGATAATAAAGAGTTACAACAATCTAATCTATAATCTTGGCAATATGACACAAATGATAGAAGGCAGTCTTAGAAACCAGTTTAATATGTGAATTAAAAGAGTAAAAGAATTGGTGTGAATGCACCATAAACTGCTCAACCCCCCCCAAAAAAGGTCCTCCTACTGAAAAAAGTCAAGTTCCATATACAGTACAGTATACAGATGCAATTTTATTTGAATCCTTTAATACCTATGCACTCATGGAGATATTTAATCCTCCATAGATTTCTCCAAAATGATGTAGTCACACAGAGACCATGGTCTTCATCATTAATGATGTATTTACAGGACAAAAATGGGCAGCTTCATTGAAAAACATAAATATCTGTTCAAAATAAATCAATCTTTGCCAAAACTGAACAAGTCCATTGTCCTTGTCAGTAAAATGATCCAAACGCTGCCCTCTGTTAAGCTGCCCCCTCCATGCCCATAAAGACTGTAGGAGAGTTTCTAGAGGACAACTTAGTTCTCAGTGAGAGGACAGGAGCACATGGACAAGAGACATCATGGACATGTGAGGACAAAGGGGCAAATCTACAGGATATTGGTGTCAAGGTTTGTGGGGGAAAGGCAACAATTTTATCACAAAACAGGACAAATTTAGAGGAAATAATACAAAAATTTACTATAAAAAGTATTAACATTTCTAGGAAAAAGATACAATTTTAATTAAAAAAAAATGTATAACTTTCTCCAAAAATTTTCAGGTTTACAAGAAAACCTCAATAATTGGTGAGAAAATTGAACCTTATAAGAGAAAATAGTTTTTAAAAAAGTATAAAAATGTTGTAGAAATCTGGCAATTTTTTTTCTTGTAAATGTGACTTTATTGTTGTGAATTTATGACTTTTTTCTTGGAAATTTGTTTTTTTCCCATTATTTTGAAGGTTTTTTTTTCATTAAAACGTCACTTTTTCTTGTAAATTTGGGACTTGTTTATAGTAAATTTGTGTCTTTTTTAAATAGTAAATGAGCAACTTTTATCATAATTTTGCACCTTAATTTGTACTAAATTCCATTTCCACCATCTGCTAAATTTCTGAATCTGCCCACAACCATGATCCCCTTGTTAAAAAATAAACCAGCAACTGTGTGAACTTCAGGACAATTAATAGACAAACATGGACTCTATTCACTTCTCTACAAACCTCAAAGCAACAAAACTGGAACCACTGGAACTCCTTTAACATTTCTGATGAGATGTGATACCGTGGGTGGGTTTAGGCCTTTTTTAGGGGTGGAGCACCCCTAAACTGAAACTCAGCACCCCTAAAAACTGCAGTGAGAAAAGTTGGGATTATAAAATTTTGGTTCGTCTTTGACAAGCTGAAATAACATCCAAAACATATTCAGTAGTGTTGGATGTGTGTGTATGTGTGGCAGTGCCCACCCCCTAGGGTGGCGTGAGGTTGGCACAACCCCTTTGTATATAAACCCATGTTCTGTATAATAAAGGAGAGTTCTATGTTGCATGTAGTCTCGTCTCAGACTCCCTCATTTCTAGATCTAACATTTGGTGATGAGGTAAACTGGAGTTATTTTAGAAAAATGAGTAACGCGTGTGGAGACTCCTACACTCGCTCCAAGAACAGGTTCAAGTTTTTCAGCCTTAAACAGCAGACGGGTGAGTCCCATAGGTCCTTTTTGTCGAGGCTTCGTAAACTAGCTAGGAAGTGTGGGATTGAGGACGGCATGGTGACGGCCACGTTGGCCCATGGTACCAATGATATTTGGCTGTGTGAGACGCTGTTGTCAGCTAGGGAGCCGCCATCACTGGAAGAAGTGCTGGAGTTGTTGAAACACTGAGAGACTGGAGCCATAAAATTATCATGAGAACGGTGAGCAAAAATCCCAGAACCACACAGGGGGACATAGTGAATGACCTGCAGAGAGCTGGGACCAAAGTAACAAAGGCTACATCAGAAACACACTACGCCGCCAGGGACTCAAATCCTGCAGTGCCAGACGTGTCCCCTGCTTAAGCCAGTACATATCCAGTCCCGTCTGAAGTTTGCTAGAGAGCATTTGGATGATCCAGAAGAGGATTGGGAGAATGTCATATGGTCAGATGAAACCAAAATAGAACTTTTTGGTAAAAACTCAACTTGTCGTGTTTGGAGAAAGAACACCATACCTACTGTGAAGCATGGGAGTGGAAACATCGTGCTTTGGGGCTGTTTTTCTGCAAAGGGACCAGGACGACTGATCCGTGTAAAGGAAAGAATGAATGGGGCCATGTATCGTGAGATTTTGAGTGAAAACCTCCTTCCACCAGCAAGGGCATTGAAGATGAAACGTGGCTGGGTCTTTCATCATGACAATGATCCCAAACACACCGCCCGGGCAGAAGCATTTCAAGGTCCTGGAGTGGCCTAGCCAGTCTCCAGATCTCAACCCCATAGAAAATCTTTGGAGGGAGTTGAAAGTCTGTGTTGCCCAGCGACAGCCCCAAAACATCACTGCTCTAGAGGAGATCTGCATGGAGGAATGGGCCAAAATACCAGCAAAAGTGTGTGAAAACCTTGTGAAGACTTACAGAAAACGTTTGACCTCTGTCATTGCCAACAAAGGGTATATAACAAAGTATTGAGATGAACTTTTGTTATTGTCCAAATACTTATTTTACCGAGGAATTTACCAATTAATTCATTAAAAATCCTTCAATGTGATTTTCTGGATTTTTTTTTTCTTGTTTTGTCTCTCATAGTTGAGGTATACCTATGATAAAAATTGGAGACCTCTCTCATCTTTTAAGTGGGAGAACTTGCACAATTGGTGGCTGACTAAATACTTTTTTATCCCACTGTATACAGTGGTGTTAAAAAGTGTTTGACCTCTTCCTGATCTCTCATTTTTTTGTATGTTTGCTACACTTAAATGTTTCAGATCATCAAAGAAATTTAAATATTAGACAAAGATAACACAAGTAAACACAAAGTGCAGTTTTTAAATGAAGGTGTTTATTATTAATGGGGAAAAAAAATCCTCACCTACATGGCCCTGTGTGAAAAAGTGATTGCTCCCTAAACTTTACTGGTTGGGCCACCCTTAGCAGCAGCAACTGCCATCAAGTGTTTGTGATAACTGGCAATGAGTCTTTTACAGCGCTGTGGAGGAATTTTGGGCCACTCATCTTTGCAAAATTGTTGTAATTCAGCCACACTGGAGGGTTTTCGAGCATGAACTGCCTTATTAAGGTCATGCCACTGCATCTCAATTGGATTCAGGTCAGGACTTTGACTAGGCCTTCATTTTGTTTTTCTGAAGCCATTCAGAGGTGGACTTGCTGGTGTGTTTTGGATCATTGTCCTGCTGCAGAACTCAAGTGCGCTTCAGCTTGAGGTCACGAACAGATGGCTGGACATTCTCCTTCAGGATTTTTTTGTAGACAGCTGAATTCATGGTTCCATTTACCACAGCAAGTCGTCTAGGTCCTGAAGCCGCAAAAAAACCCCCAGACCATCACATTACCACCACCATAATTTACTGTTGGTATAATGTTCCTCTTCTGAAATGCTGTTACTTTTATGCCAGATGTAATGGGACACACACCTTCCAAAAAGTTCAACTTTTGTCTCGTCAGTCCACACAGTAATTTCCCAAAAGTCTTGGGGATCATCAAGCTGTTTTCTGACAACACTGAGACAAGCCTTTATGTTCCTTTTGCTCAGCAGGGTTTTTGTCTTTGAACTCTGCCATGCAGGCCATTTTTGTCCAGTCTCTTTCTTATGGTGGAGCCATGAACACTGATCTTAACTGAAGCAAGTGAGGCCTGCAGTTCTTTGGATGTTGTTTTGGGGTCTTTTGTGAACTTTTGGATGAGTCGTTGCTGTGCTTTGGGGTAATTTTGGTCGGTGGGCCAATCCTGGGAAGGTTCACCACTGTTCCATGTTTTCACAACTTGTGGATAATGGCTCTCACTGTGGTTCGCTGGAGTCCCAATGCTTTAGAAATGGCATTATAACCTTTTCCAAACTGATAGCTCTCAATTACTTTGTTTCTCATTTGTTCTTGAATTTCTTTGGATCACAACATGATGTCTAGCTTTTGAGGATCTTTTGGTCTACTTCACTTTGTCAGGCAGGTCCTATTTAAGGGATTTCTTGATTGAGAACAGGTGTGGAAGTAATCAGGCCTGGGTGTGGCTAGAGAAATTGAACTCAGCTTTCCAAAGGGGTGATCAACCACAGTTAATTTATGTTTTAACACGGGGGGCAATCACTTTTTCACACAGCACCATGTAGATTTGGATCTTTTTTTTTTTTGCCTTTAATAATAAACACCTTCATTTAAAAACTGCATTTTGTGTTTACTTGTGTTTTCTTTGTCTAATACTTACATTTGTTTGATGATCTGAAACATTTAAGTGAGACAAACATTAAAAAAAAATGAGAAATCAGCAAGGGAGCCAACACTTTTTCACACCACCGTATGTATTTTTAATGAGTTGGTCCAGGGGTGTCAAACATATGGCCCCTGGGCCAAATCCGGACACCAGGCCGTCCAATTTTTTCTCTGTGAATTTCATCCATCCATCTTCTTCCGCTTAATCCTTTTCGGTCACGGGGGTCTGGAGCCTATCCCATCATCTTTGGGCGAGAGGCAGGGTCCAACCTGGACAGATCGCCAGTCCATCACAGGGCCAACACAGAGAGACAGAAAACCATTCACTCTCACATTCATACCTAAGGACAATTTAGAATCCCCAGTTGATGCCAGTTAACCTAACCTGCATGTTTTTGGCATGTAGGAGGAAACCGGAGAAATCCTGGAGTAAACCCACGCAGACACGGGGAGAACATGCAAACTCCACACAGATCACTGTTAGGTCAGAGGCTGGGATCGAACCCAGGATCCCCCGGCCAAGGGTGAGTTGCTGTGCTGCCGCAGTGCTAACCACTTCACCACTGCGCTGCCCGCTGGCAATACATGTTAGCAGAAAAAATAAAGTAGAAGGTAAACCAGTTCAAGATCCGGCCTCAGTGTGGCGCTGCAACATCCGGTCCAGACTGAGACTGGAGTTCAGCGTTTTTCAGATGACTGGGAACATGGATGGTTTTAGGCAGATCTGGTGTTCTAGAGATGTCCTTTGTAGTGGATGTGAGGATGAACTGTGTGTTGCACATTTTTTAGTTGGCTGATTTATGTGTTCAGCATGTTTTAACATTTTTTACGCACTTTTTACTTTGCTTTGATGTCCTTGTAAATATGGAAATAAAGTGTTCTTGTAAAAATAAGAAATCTTCTTCTTCTTAAATTGTGGGGTTTCCTCCTACAGCAGGGGTCCCCAAACTTTTTCCTGTGAGGGCCACATAACTTTTGCCTTCTCTGATGGGGGCCGGGGTCAGCTTGTAACAGAAAAATTGAGACGATCGCAGGGGTGCCTAAACGTAAACATTTATTGTTTTCCAGAAAGCCACACATAACCAAATATTAATAACCCTTTCCGGGATCTTCACAGGAAAAAAAAAAGTCAGAAAATAAATAACACTATTAATGAATGAATGAATTAATTAATTAAATCACCCTTTATTGTCATTCAACTGTACAACCAATCATGTACAGTAGAACGAGATTGTGTTTTACCTATCTACAGTGTTAAGTGTAGAATCAGAGGGCCGCTGCCATGCAAGGCGCCGAAATAAATAACACTATTTATGAAATAAATAATAACCAAATAACCCTCACTGGTTCTTCTCAGAAAAAAAGTCCATGGAACATTAACTTTCTGTTGTGCCGTGCACAATCTTAACAGGTAAAAGTTCAGCTTAGTTGTCAGAGCAGAATCTCTTACTTAAACTCTTACCTATACTTTGCTGAAAATATCCTCCCCCGTCGTAGTCCCTGTGAGGCTTTGGAAGGCTGGCAGCTCCTCACACATTTCAAAGTTTGCGCTAACTCCATGAATAAAAATGAGCAGCTGCGCTGTGTCCTGCACGTCCGTGCTCTCATCCAGTGCTAATGAAAAAAAGTCAAATTCTTTCGTCTTCTGCTGCAGCTGGGCAATGCGTCTGGTGATTGTACTCGCCGACAGACTCACGGCATTAAAGACATCTTTCTTCTCGGGAAACACCTCCTACGCGACAGCATTCAAACATTTCTTGACAAATTCTCCATCAGTGAAATGTTTACCGCTGCTTGCTATCAGTTGAACAACCCAAAAGCTGGCCCAAACGGATGACTGGTTCAGCTGAGCTTGGCGTACAAATGTATACTGCTGAGCTAACAGTCCACTTTTTAGCTTTGAGAGTTTGTCTGCTCACATTTGGCCTTGCAAGCTATCATACTTGTCTTTGTGACGGGATTCATAGTGTCGGCGCAGATTGTATTCTTTGAATACTGCCACAGTCTCTTGACAGATGAGACAAACAGCCTTTTCTTTGCATTGAACAAAAAATAATCGTTTGTCCACTGCAGGTTAAATACCCTGCATTCTGAATCAATTTTTCTCTTGCCTAACCTTTTCGCCATTATTCTGTTTGACAGGGGTGAGTCTAGTGTTGCAGGATGTGTCTGGTTCATGTGTTTAGATAGGGCACCTCAGTGCATGAACGTGAGTGAGTGAGTGGGTGCGCGCAGCTGAGGCACGCCCCCGTGTGAATGGCCCCGCGGAGCGGACGGTGCGTGTGAAGTGTGCGGGTGAGTAGAGAGAGAGGCGACCGGAGCAGGTAGCAAACTAGAATTGCTGTTGAAGGATGGAATAGAAGGGTGGAATAGAATGTCACGTTCTATGCGTGTATTAGTCTCGATCGCATTGCCAGACTGAAAAAAAAAATAAATTATAATGCGTCTCTGGTATTGTTCAGGGGGCCGGGCCAAATGTGGAGGCGGGCCGTATCCGGCCCGCGGGCCATAGTTTGGGGACCACTGTCCTACAGTTTAACCCCTTGCACTCTGGTCAATTTCCCTAAAAATGCCAAAAAATAACGTACCCAAAGTAAATCAAAAGCTGTTCTTCAACCCTTTGCAGCATCTTCATGGGGTTGGTCTCATTTAAAAGAAAACACTTTGAATTTTTTGGCAAAACAGTCATAATCTCTCTAAGTGCCCCTGCCACTGAGTAACCGTCATCTAAACATACTGAACTTGAAGAAAATAAATTTTGCCTGGGTGTTTTTTTGGATACAAATGCTTGCAAATAACACACAGCTGTCAGATCCAGGCTGGAAAATGCAACAGAAATGTAGAACCAAGTGTTATCCAGCTGAGGTCAAAATTTTGTAATAATACCACAAAAAATGAATATATTACACAGCTTTTTTCTTAGGTTGTTCCCAGGCGTTTTTGAACTGTGCCAAATTGTGCCAAATGGCACAGTTTGGAAAAACGTCTGTAACTTTTGAATGATTCAATATAGAAGCTTGATCTTGGGCTCTAATGAAAGGTGAAGGGCTGTGTGTGTGTGTGTGGGGGGGGTTGTTTATTCATTCATGAATGAATGAATGAACAAACAAGCCCCCACACACAAAGAAGCATGCCACGTAAAAAATGTGTGGCTTTTTTTTTGCAAGAAAAAATAACCTACAGTGCATTAAAAATTATACTAAAATATCTGTAATGTAGAAGATAACAACTCCCACCCCCCCGCTACAGAGGATGGACATCGCCCATCGCTACATGACAGACCACGGTGATGGTGCGCCGCGGTCTACTACGCACAGTTGTACTAAAATATCTGCAATAATATCTGCAATCCGCTACAGAAGAGTAGCGGGGGGGGGGGCAATCATGGTCCGGACGCGGCGCACGGACCGGTCCGTCATGTGGCCATGACGCACAGTTGTAATTTACCGATCGGTCAAAGGTCATTTTGATTACAATTTTCAGGGATAAAGAATAATTTAGCTTATAACACTTACCTGTCTACAACAGCAGTGTCGCTGGTGAACTTCTGTTCCTCATTGTCAGACGAGCATGAAGCTGGTCCGCTTGTTATGCACTCATGGTTCTGGTCACGCGACCCAGTCAAACCATAATTCCATTATTGCGGTTTTGCGCTTCCATGATTGCGGTTTTGGCGAACGATTTTTCAAAACAAATAAGAACAGTAGTTAGAAAAAAAGACTGGCGGACGCGTGTGTGTCACCCAGCGGCTTACACAGAACAGATTTTACGCAAGGGATGCACGCTTTCGAACTTCTGTGCTTCAACTGGCTTGCTGTATTCGCAGCCGTTGGTAGGCGGGTCCTTCTTGCTAGGTTGTCAGTCATTGGTTCTTCAAGGTTTCAGAAACCCAATTCAAGGCTCTTATTAGTCGAATGAGAGGTCAATCACATCTAAACCAATCAAAGCACTCCTATGGCTTTCTGTTTGCGGCTGTGTCTGTAGTGGAAGAACGGAAATGCAGCTTTTTTTTTTTTTCAGTGCGCCCTAGGACGCAGAGATGTGCCCGCCCGCGGTATACCGGAGTGCAAGAGGTTAAAGTGTTCTGAGATGACTGTTGTTGTGAAATGGCGCTATACAAGTAAAGTTGAATTGAATTCTTCTGGTCTTTTCCCCCCAGACACAGTGAATCAATCACAGAGACACAGATGAGCTTCAGCCTGTTTCTGTGTCTCACTGACAAACTGAGGAACTCTGCTTCATGTTGAACAGCAGTTAGGACTCATGTTGGACAGAAAATCATTCTGACTGTGTTTCTTCTCCAGGATGGACCATGGTGGACAGCAGAGGTTAAAACCTGGTGTGAGGAAGTGTAAGTTGGACTGATGAGGACAAAACAGAAACTGTCAGTTTGTCTCTGATCCAAAGTTGATAGTTGTGGTATTTATTCATCCATACATTACTGTCAAAAAGTCTCATCATGAAACTTTCTAGGAATGAACAACAGATCAGTGAGTGAAGAAAGAATGAAGCCATCAAATGTGTCAGATGATAAACTGCAGCTGTCTTCTGTCTTTGTCTCTCCATCAGATTTCTGTCAACTTGAACTGGAAACAAACTCAGTGAACAGAGAACTGAAACTGTCTGACAACAACAGGAAGGTGACACGGGTGAAGGAGGATCAGAACTATCCTGATCATCCAGACAGATTTGATGTCTTGGAACAGCTGCTGTGTAGAAATGGTCTGACTGGTCGCTGTTACTGGGAGGTTGAGCGGAGAGGAGTGGTTTCTATATCAGTGAGTTACAGAGGAATCAGGAGGAAAGGAGGCAGTAATGACTGTGGGTTTGGATGGAATAATCAGTCCTGGAGTCTGATCTGCTCTGATCATGATGGTTACTCTGTCTATCACAATAACATCAGAACCTCCATCTCCTCCTCGTCTGTCTCTACCAGAGTAGGTGTGTATGTGGACTGTCCTGCTGGTCTCCTGTCCTTCTATAGAGTCTCCTCTGACACACTGATCCACCTCCACACCTTCAACACCACATTCACTGAACCTCTCTATCCTGGGTTCTTGTTCTGGTCTAACTCCTCCGTGTCTCTGTGTTCTCTGTAGTCTGAGTCTGTGTAGAAGTGACAGCAGCTTCAACTCTGGTTTAAATGTTGATGGTGGATGATGTTCCACTTTGGTTTCCATGGTAACCTCTGATGGTGATTTCATGTCTTAGAAGCAGTGAAATGATCTCCTGACCACTGAACTGCTGTAAAAACTGGACTGACTTTGATTCTCTGTGAAAATCCACTTTGATTGCAGCAACATTTAGTAACTGTTCATGTCTGACTTGATCTATTCAGGCTTTTATTTTGAAGGGCTGTAGTCATGAGCGTTTCCTGAGCAAATTAGAAAAAAAAACCTGAAATTAAATTGTAATTTGTATTTTTTTATTGTAGTTTAAATAACAGGTTGTACAGCATTTTAATGCAGAATAAATGATCAATATTATAAACATGAAATAATTTCCACATTAAATTATCTGGATATAATCAGCTTCTAAATATGAAGCAGGAAGAAATTCATGCCTGGATGTTCTAAAGACCACTGTCCACGTGGAGTGTTTAAATAAAGATTTACTGCCTGACAACAGATGGACAAAATAAAATCCTTTGTCTTGTAAATTTGTGGATTTATTTCTCATCAAATTTCTAAGTTTTTCCTCACAAACGTCTCATTTTTTTTTCTCCTATTTGAAACATTTTTTCTTCTAAACTTGTAGGTTTTTTTCTCATAAATTCTTGGCTTTTTTCTTGTAATTTTAATATTTTCTTATAAAATTGTAGCTTTTTTCCATTCAAATGTCCAACTTTTGTCTTCTACATTTGCAAGATTTTCTTGTAAACTTACAACTTTTTTCTTGTGAATTTGTGCATTTTTTTTCCCCTCATCTCATTTCTACTTTTTTCCTTCCAAATGTGGAACCTTTTTCTCAGGTATTGCAGTAATCCTGCATTCTGGCAGCGTCGTGCTCTGTTAGGATGATCAGGTCCTATCAGATCTTTGAAATAACAAGGGGCCTGATTATTTAGAGCTTTGGAAGTGAGGAGAAGGATTTTAAACTGAATTCTAAATTCTATGGAAGCCAATGAAGGGAGGCCAGAAGTGAAGAGATGTGATCTCTCTTTCTAGTTCCTGTTAAAACTCCAGCTGCAGCATTTTGGATCAGCTGAAGACTTTTTAAAGATGTTTTAGGACAGCCTGATAATAAAGAGTTACAACAATCTAATCTATAATCTTGGCAATATGACACAAATGATAGAAGGCAGTCTTAGAAACCAGTTTAATATGTGAATTAAAAGAGTAAAAGAATTGGTGTGAATGCACCATAAACTGCTCAACCCCCCCAAAAAAGGTCCTCCTACTGAAAAAAGTCAAGTTCCATATACAGTACAGTATACAGATGCAATTTTATTTGAATCCTTTAATACCTATGCACTCATGGAGATATTTAATCCTCCATAGATTTCTCCAAAATGATGGAGTCACACAGAGACCATGGTCTTCATCATTAATGATGTATTTACAGGACAAAAATGGGCAGCTTCCATTGAAAACATAAATATCTGTTCAAAATAAATCAATCTTTGCCAAAACTGAACAAGTCCATTGTCCTTGTCAGTAAAATGATCCAAACGCTGCCCTCTGTTAAGCTGCCCCCTCCATGCCCATAAAGACTGTAGGAGAGTTTCTAGAGGACAACTTAGTTCTCAGTGAGAGGACAGGAGCACATGGACAAGAGACATCATGGACATGTGAGGACAAAGGGGCAAATCTACAGGATATTGGTGTCAAGGTTTGTGGGGGAAAGGCAACAATTTTATCACAAAACAGGACAAATTTAGAGGAAATAATACAAAAATTTACTATAAAAAGTATTAACATTTCTAGGAAAAAGATACAATTTTAATTAAAAAAAAATGTATAACTTTCTCCAAAAATTTTCAGGTTTACAAGAAAAACCTCAATAATTGGTGAGAAAATTGAACCTTATAAGAGAAAATAGTTTTTAAAAAAGTATAAAAATGTTGTAGAAATCTGGCAATTTTTTTTCTTGTAAATGTGACTTTATTGTTGTGAATTTATGACTTTTTTCTTGGAAATTTGTTTTTTTCCCATTATTTTGAAGGTTTTTTTTTCATTAAAACGTCACTTTTTCTTGTAAATTTGGGACTTGTTTATAGTAAATTTGTGTCTTTTTTAAATAGTAAATGAGCAACTTTTATCATAATTTTGCACCTTAATTTGTACTAAATTCCATTTCCACCATCTGCTAAATTTCTGAATCTGCCCACAACCATGATCCCCTTGTTAAAAAATAAACCAGCAACTGTGTGAACTTCAGGACAATTAATAGACAAACATGGACTCTATTCACTTCTCTACAAACCTCAAAGCAACAAAACTGGAACCACTGGAACTCCTTTAACATTTCTGATGAGATGTGATACCGTGGGTGGCGTTAGGCCTTTTTTAGGGGTGGAGCACCCCTAAACTGAAACTCAGCACCCCTAAAAACTGCAGTGAGAAAAGTTGGGATTATAAAATTTTGGTTCGTCTTTGACAAGCTGAAATAACATCCAAAACATATTCAGTAGTGTTGGATGTGTGTGTATGTGTGGCAGTGCCCACCCCCTAGGGTGGCGTGAGGTTGGCACAACCCCTTTGTATATAAACCCATGTTCTGTATAATAAAGGAGAGTTCTATGTTGCATGTAGTCTCGTCTCAGACTCCCTCATTTCTAGATCTAACATTTGGTGATGAGGTAAACTGGAGTTATTTTAGAAAAATGAGTAACGCGTGTGGAGACTCCTACACTCGCTCCAAGAACAGGTTCAAGTTTTTCAGCCTTAAACAGCAGACGGGTGAGTCCCATAGGTCCTTTTTGTCGAGGCTTCGTAAACTAGCTAGGAAGTGTGGGATTGAGGACGGCATGGTGACGGCCACGTTGGCCCATGGTACCAATGATATTTGGCTGTGTGAGACGCTGTTGTCAGCTAGGGAGCCGCCATCACTGGAAGAAGTGCTGGAGTTGTTGAAACACTGAGAGACTGGAGCCATAAAATTATCATGAGAACGGTGAGCAAAAATCCCAGAACCACACAGGGGGACATAGTGAATGACCTGCAGAGAGCTGGGACCAAAGTAACAAAGGCTACATCAGAAACACACTACGCCGCCAGGGACTCAAATCCTGCAGTGCCAGACGTGTCCCCCTGCTTAAGCCAGTACATATCCAGTCCCGTCTGAAGTTTGCTAGAGAGCATTTGGATGATCCAGAAGAGGATTGGGAGAATGTCATATGGTCAGATGAAACCAAAATAGAACTTTTTGGTAAAAACTCAACTTGTCGTGTTTGGAGAAAGAACACCATACCTACTGTGAAGCATGGGAGTGGAAACATCATGCTTTGGGGCTGTTTTTCTGCAAAGGGACCAGGACGACTGATCCGTGTAAAGGAAAGAATGAATGGGGCCATGTATCGTGAGATTTTGAGTGAAAACCTCCTTCCACCAGCAAGGGCATTGAAGATGAAACGTGGCTGGGTCTTTCATCATGACAATGATCCCAAACACACCGCCCGGGCAGAAGCATTTCAAGGTCCTGGAGTGGCCTAGCCAGTCTCCAGATCTCAACCCCATAGAAAATCTTTGGAGGGAGTTGAAAGTCTGTGTTGCCCAGCGACAGCCCCAAAACATCACTGCTCTAGAGGAGATCTGCATGGAGGAATGGGCCAAAATACCAGCAAAAGTGTGTGAAAACCTTGTGAAGACTTACAGAAAACGTTTGACCTCTGTCATTGCCAACAAAGGGTATATAACAAAGTATTGAGATGAACTTTTGTTATTGACCAAATACTTATTTTACCGAGGAATTTACCAATTAATTCATTAAAAATCCTTCAATGTGATTTTCTGGATTTTTTTTTTCTTGTTTTGTCTCTCATAGTTGAGGTATACCTATGATAAAAATTGGAGACCTCTCTCATCTTTTAAGTGGGAGAACTTGCACAATTGGTGGCTGACTAAATACTTTTTTATCCCACTGTATACAGTGGTGTTAAAAAGTGTTTGCCCTCTTCCTGATTTCTCATTTTTTTGTATGTTTGCTACACTTAAATGTTTCAGATCATCAAAGAAATTTAAATATTAGACAAAGATAAGACAAGTAAACACAAAATGCAGTTTTTAAATGAAGGTGTTTATTATTATTGGGGAAAAAAAATCCTCACCTACATGGCCCTGTGTGAAAAAGTGATTGCTCCCTAAACTTTACTGGTTGGGCCACCCTTAGCAGCAGCAACTGCCATCAAGTGTTTGTGATAACTGGCAATGAGTCTTTTACAGCGCTGTGGAGGAATTTTGGCCCACTCATCTTTGCAGAATTGTTGTAATTCAGCCACACTGGAGGGTTTTCGAGCACAAACCACCTTATTAAGGTCATGCCACTGCATCTCAATTGGATTCAGGTCAGGACTTTGACTAGGTCTTAATTTTGTTTATCTGAAGCCATTCAGAGGTGGACTTGCTGGTGTGTTTTGGATCATTGTCCTGCTGCAGAACTCAAGTGCGCTTCAGCTTGAGGTCATGAACAGATGGCCGGACATTCTCCTTCCAGATTTTTTTGTAGACAGCTGAATTCATGGTTCCATTTACCACAGCAAGTCGTCTAGGTCCTGAAGCCGCAAAAAAACCCCCAGACCATCACATTACCACCACCATAATTTACTGTTGGTATAATGTTCCTCTTCTGAAATGCTGTTACTTTTATGCCAGATGTAATGGGACACACACCTTCCAAAAAGTTCAACTTTTGTCTCGTCAGTCCACACAGTAATTTCCCAAAAGTCTTGGGGATCATCAAGCTGTTTTCTGACAACACTGAGACAAGCCTTTATGTTCCTTTTGCTCAGCAGGGTTTTTGTCTTTGAACTCTGCCATGCAGGCCATTTTTGTCCAGTCTCTTTCTTATGGTGGAGCCATGAACACTGATCTTAACTGAAGCAAGTGAGGCCTGCAGTTCTTTGGATGTTGTTTTGGGGTCTTTTGTGAACTTTTGGATGAGTCGTTGCTGTGCTTTGGGGTAATTTTGGTCGGTGGGCCAATCCAGGGAAGGTTCACCACTGTTCCATGTTTTCACAACTTGTGGATAATGGCTCTCACTGTGGTTCGCTGGAGTCCCAATGCTTTAGAAATGGCATTATAACCTTTTCCAAACTGATAGCTCTCAATTACTTTGTTTCTCATTTGTTCTTGAATTTCTTTGGATCACAACATGATGTCTAGCTTTTGAGGATCTTTTGGTCTACTTCACTTTGTCAGGCAGGTCCTATTTAAGGGATTTCTTGATTGAGAACAGGTGTGGAAGTAATCAGGCCTGGGTGTGGCTAGAGAAATTGAACTCAGCTTTCCAAAGGGGTGATCAACCACAGTTAATTTATGTTTTAACACGGGGGGCAATCACTTTTTCACACAGCACCATGTAGATTTGGATCTTTTTTTTTTTTGCCTTTAATAATAAACACCTTCATTTAAAAACTGCATTTTGTGTTTACTTGTGTTTTCTTTGTCTAATACTTACATTTGTTTGATGATCTGAAACATTTAAGTGAGACAAACATTCAAAAAAATGAGAAATCAGCAAGGGAGCCAACACTTTTTCACACCACCGTATGTATTTTTAATGAGTTGGTCCAGGGGTGTCAAACATATGGCCCCTGGGCCAAATCCGGACACCAGGCCGTCCAATTTTTTCTCTGTGAATTTCATCCATCCATCTTCTTCCGCTTAATCCTTTTCGGTCACGGGGGTCTGGAGCCTATCCCATCATCTTTGGGCGAGAGGCAGGGTCCAACCTGGACAGATCGCCAGTCCATCACAGGGCCAACACAGAGAGACAGAAAACCATTCACTCTCACATTCATACCTAAGGACAATTTAGAATCCCCAGTTGATGCCAGTTAACCTAACCTGCATGTTTTTGGCATGTAGGAGGAAACCGGAGAAATCCTGGAGTAAACCCACGCAGACACGGGGAGAACATGCAAACTCCACACAGATCACTGTTAGGTCGGAAAGAAAAAAAAAAAAAATTATAATGCGTCTCTGGTATTGTTCAGGGGGCCGGGCCAAATGTGGAGGCGGGCCGTATCCGGCCCGCGGGCCATAGTTTGGGGACCACTGTCCTACAGTTTAACCCCTTGCACTCTGGTCAATTTCCCTAAAAATGCCAAAAAATAACGTACCCAAAGTAAATCAAAAGCTGTTCTTCAACCCTTTGCAGCATCTTCATGGGGTTGGTCTCATTTAAAAGAAAACACTTTGAATTTTTTGGCAAAACAGTCATAATCTCTCTAAGTGCCCCTGCCACTGAGTAACCGTCATCTAAACATACTGAACTTGAAGAAAATAAATTTTGCCTGGGTGTTTTTTTGGATACAAATGCTTGCAAATAACACACAGCTGTCAGATCCAGGCTGGAAAATGCAACAGAAATGTAGAACCAAGTGTTATCCAGCTGAGGTCAAAATTTTGTAATAATACCACAAAAAATGAATATATTACACAGCTTTTTTCTTAGGTTGTTCCCAGGCGTTTTTGAACTGTGCCAAATTGTGCCAAATGGCACAGTTTGGAAAAACGTCTGTAACTTTTGAATGATTCAATATAGAAGCTTGATCTTGGGCTCTAATGAAAGGTGAAGGGCTGTGTGTGTGTGGGGGGGGGGGTTGTTTATTCATTCATGAATGAATGAATGAACAAACAAGCCCCCACACACAAAGAAGCATGCCACGTAAAAAATGTGTGGCTTTTTTTTTGCAAGAAAAAATAACCTACAGTGCATTAAAAATTATACTAAAATATCTGTAATGTAGAAGATAACAACTCCCACCCCCCCGCTACAGAGGATGGACATCGCCCATCGCTACATGACAGACCACGGTGATGGTGCGCCGCGGTCTACTACGCACAGTTGTACTAAAATATCTGCAATAATATCTGCAATCCGCTACAGAAGAGTAGCGGGGGGGGGGGGCAATCATGGTCCGGACGCGGCGCACGGACCGGTCCGTCATGTGGCCATGACGCACAGTTGTAATTTACCGATCGGTCAAAGGTCATTTTGATTACAATTTTCAGGGATAAAGAATAATTTAGCTTATAACACTTACCTGTCTACAACAGCAGTGTCGCTGGTGAACTTCTCTTCCTCATTGTCAGACGAGCATGAAGCTGGTCCGCTTGTTATGCACTCATGGTTCTGGTCACGCGACCCAGTCAAACCATAATTCCATTATTGCGGTTTTGCGCTTCCATGATTGCGGTTTTGGCGAACGATTTTTCAAAACAAATAAGAACAGTAGTTAGAAAAAAAGACTGGCGGACGCGTGTGTGTCACCCAGCGGCTTACACAGAACAGATTTTACGCAAGGGATGCACGCTTTCGAACTTCTGTGCTTCAATTGGCTCGCTGTATTCGCAGCCGTTGGTAGGCGGGTCCTTCTTGCTAGGTTTTCAGTCATTGGTTCTTCAAGGTTTCAGAAACCCAATTCAAGGCTCTTATTAGTCGAATGAGAGGTCAATCACATCTAAACCAATCAAAGCACTCCTATGGCTTTCTGTTTGCGGCTGTGTCTGTAGTGGAAGAACGGAAATGCAGCTTTTTTTTTTTTTTCAGTGCGCCCTAGGACGCAGAGATGTGCCCGCCCGCGGTATACCGGAGTGCAAGAGGTTAAAGTGTTCTGAGATGACTGTTGTTGTGAAATGGCGCTATACAAGTAAAGTTGAATTGAATTCTTCTGGTCTTTTCCCCCCAGACACAGTGAATCAATCACAGAGACACAGATGAGCTTCAGCCTGTTTCTGTGTCTCACTGACAAACTGAGGAACTCTGCTTCATGTTGAACAGCAGTTAGGACTCATGTTGGACAGAAAATCATTCTGACTGTGTTTCTTCTCCAGGATGGACCATGGTGGACAGCAGAGGTTAAAACCTGGTGTGAGGAAGTGTAAGTTGGACTGATGAGGACAAAACAGAAACTGTCAGTTTGTCTCTGATCCAAAGTTGATAGTTGTGGTATTTATTCATCCACACATTACTGTCAAAAAGTCTCATCATGAAACTTTCTAGGAATGAACAACAGATCAGTGAGTGAAGAAAGAATGAAGCCATCAAATGTGTCAGATGATAAACTGCAGCTGTCTTCTGTCTTTGTCTCTCCATCAGATTTCTGTCAACTTGAACTGGAAACAAACTCAGTGAACAGAGAACTGAAACTGTCTGACAACAACAGGAAGGTGACACGGGTGAAGGAGGATCAGAACTATCCTGATCATCCAGACAGATTTGATGTCTTGGAACAGCTGCTGTGTAGAAATGGTCTGACTGGTCGCTGTTACTGGGAGGTTGAGCGGAGAGGAGTGGTTTCTATATCAGTGAGTTACAGAGGAATCAGGAGGAAAGGAGGCAGTAATGACTGTGGGTTTGGATGGAATAATCAGTCCTGGAGTCTGATCTGCTCTGATCATGATGGTTACTCTGTCTATCACAATAACATCAGAACCTCCATCTCCTCCTCGTCTGTCTCTACCAGAGTAGGTGTGTATGTGGACTGTCCTGCTGGTCTCCTGTCCTTCTACAGAGTCTCCTCTGACACACTGATCCACCTCCACACCTTCAACACCACATTCACTGAACCTCTCTATCCTGGGTTCTTGTTCTGGTCTAACTCCTCCGTGTCTCTGTGTTCTCTGTAGTCTGAGTCTGTGTAGAAGTGACAGCAGCTTCAACTCTGGTTTAAATGTTGATGGTGGATGATGTTCCACTTTGGTTTCCATGGTAACCTCTGATGGTGATTTCATGTCTTAGAAGCAGTGAAATGATCTCCTGACCACTGAACTGCTGTAAAAACTGGACTGACTTTGATTCTCTGTGAAAATCCACTTTGATTGCAGCAACATTTAGTAACTGTTCATGTCTGACTTGATCTATTCAGGCTTTTATTTTGAAGGGCTGTAGTCATGAGCGTTTCCTGAGCAAATTAGAAAAAAAACCCTGAAATTAAATTGTAATTTGTATTTTTTTATTGTAGTTTAAATAACAGGTTGTACAGCATTTTAATGCAGAATAAATGATCAATATTATAAACATGAAATAATTTCCACATTAAATTATCTGGATATAATCAGCTTCTAAATATGAAGCAGGAAGAAATTCATGCCTGGATGTTCTAAAGACCACTGTCCACATGGAGTGTTTAAATAAAGATTTACTGCCTGACAACAGATGGACAAAATAAAATCCTTTGTCTTGTAAATTTGTGGATTTATTTCTCATCAAATTTCTAAGTTTTTCCTCACAAACGTCTCATTTTTTTTTCTCCTATTTGAAACATTTTTTCTTCTAAACTTGTAGGTTTTTTTTCTCATAAATTCTTGGCTTTTTTCTTGTAATTTTAATATTTTCTTATAAAATTGTAGCTTTTTTCCATTCAAATGTCCAACTTTTGTCTTCTACATTTGCAAGATTTTCTTGTAAACTTACAACTTTTTTCTTGTGAATTTGTGCATTTTTTTTCCCTCATCTCATTTCTACTTTTTTCCTTCCAAATGTGGAACCTTTTTCTCAGGTATTGCAGTAATCCTGCATTCTGGCAGCGTCGTGCTCTGTTAGGATGATCAGGTCCTATCAGATCTTTGAAATAACAAGGGGCCTGATTATTTAGAGCTTTGGAAGTGAGGAGAAGGATTTTAAACTGAATTCTAAATTCTATGGAAGCCAATGAAGGGAGGCCAGAAGTGAAGAGATGTGATCTCTCTTTCTAGTTCCTGTTAAAACTCCAGCTGCAGCATTTTGGATCAGCTGAAGACTTTTTAAAGATGTTTTAGGACAGCCTGATAATAAAGAGTTACAATAATCTAATCTATAATCTTGGCAATATGACACAAATGATAGAAGGCAGTCTTAGAAACCAGTTTAATATGTGAATTAAAAGAGTAAAAGAATTGGTGTGAATGCACCATAAACTGCTCAACCCCCCAAAAAAAGGTCCTCCTACTGAAAAAAGTCAAGTTCCATATACAGTACAGTATACAGATGCAATTTTATTTGAATCCTTTAATACCTATGCACTCATGGAGATATTTAATCCTCCATAGATTTCTCCAAAATGATGGAGTCACACAGAGACCATGGTCTTCATCATTAATGATGTATTTACAGGATAAAAATGGGCAGCTTCCATTGAAAACATAAATATCTGTTCAAAATAAATCAATCTTTGACAAAAGTGAACAAGTCCATTGTCCTTGTCAGTAAAATGATGCAAACGCTGCCCTCTGTTAAGCTGCCCCCTCCATGCCCATAAAGACTGTAGGAGAGTTTCTAGAGGACAACTTAGTTCTCAGTGAGAGGACAGGAGCACATGGACAAGAGACATCATGGACATGTGAGGACAAAGGAGCAAATCTACAGGATATTGGTGTCAAGGTTTGTGGAGGAAAGGCAACAATTTTATCACAAAACAGGACAAATTTAGAGGAAATAATACAAAAATTTACTATAAAAAGTATTAAAATTTCTAGGAAAAAGATACAATTTTAATTTTAAAAAAAAAGGTATAACTTTGTCCAAAAATTTTCAGGTTTACAAGAAAAACCTCAATAGTTGGTGAGAAAATTGAACCTTATAAGAGAAAATAGTTTTTAAAAAAGTATAAAAATGTTGTAGAAATCTGGCAATTTTTTTTCTTGTAAATGTGACTTTATTGTTGTGAATTTATGACTTTTTTCTTGGAAATGTGTTTTTTTCCCATTATTTTGAAGGTTTTTTTTTTTCATTAAAACGTCACTTTTTCTTGTAAATTTGGGACTTGTTTATAGTAAATTTGTGTCTTTTTTAAATAGGAAATGAGCAACTTTTATCATAATTTTGCACCTTAATTTGTGCTAAATTCCATTTCCACCGTCTGCTAAATTTCTGAATCTGCCCACAACCACTGATCCCCTTGTTAAAAAATAAACCAGCAACTGTGTGAACTTCAGGACAATTAATAGACAAACATGGACTCTATTCACTTCTCTACAAACCTCAAAGCAACAAAACTGGAACCACTGGAACTCCTTTAACATTTCTGATGAGATTTGATACCGTGGGTGGCGTTAGGCCTTTTTTAGGGGTGGAGCACCCCTAAATTGAAACTCAGCACCCCTAAAAACTGCAGTGAGAAAAGTTGGGATTATAAAATTTTGGTTTGTCTTTGACAAGCTGAAATAACATCCAAAACATATTCAGTAGTGTTGGATGTGTGTGTATGTGTGGCAGTGCCCACCCCCTAGGGTGGCGTGAGGTTGGCACAACCCCTTTGTATATAAACCCATGTTCTGTATAATAAAGGAGAGTTCTATGTTGCATGTAGTCTCGTCTCAGACTCCCTCATTTCTAGATCTAACATTTGGTGATGAGGTAAACTGGAGTTATTTTAGAAAAATGAGTAACGCGTGTGGAGACTCCTACACTCGCTCCAAGAACAGGTTCAAGTTTTTCAGCCTTAAACAGCAGACGGGTGAGTCCCATAGGTCCTTTTTGTCGAGGCTTCGTAAACTAGCTAGGAAGTGTGGGATTGAGGACGGCATGGTGACGGCCACGTTGGCCCATGGTACCAATGATATTTGGCTGTGTGAGACGCTGTTGTCAGCTAGGGAGCCGCCATCACTGGAAGAAGTGCTGGAGTTGTTGAAACACTGAGAGACTGGAGCCATACGCGAGATACTCGCTAAGGCTAAGACTAGCATTGGGCCGACAGCTTGTGATTTCCCCCCGAGAGTGGAGGTCTGCATGCTAGGTGAGCAGCAGCAGCGGCCGGTTGTGGAGGATACCCAACTGGAGAGCGAGACCATGCAGGCTGAAGACCCCGGGGAAGAGCAACAACCGCAGGACACGGAGACGACACAGCGGGACACCTGTACCGAGGGTACCGACAGCAGTGACGTGGCATCCATGTCGGGGGGGAGGGGGGTATGGCCGACGAGGGTGGTGCTGAGAGCCCAGAGGGAGAGCAGCTGCACCAGAGTATGGTGATAACGCAGCGGTGCGTCCTGGAGGAGGGTGTTGAGAACGGGGACGAGATGCCTGGGTCGGAGGATAGGGCCGACGGGAGCGTCACCGAGGGCCCCGAAGGACAGCAGCTGCAGCTGGGTACGTTGACCACACAGCAAAGCACCAACCCCGGAGCGCCCGCTCCACGCTCTCAAGGAGAGAGCTGCCAAGGGGAGGAGCCAGGACAGGTCATGGAAATGTTCCCAGTCGCTGAAGACAGCGGGCCAGCTGTGGAGCCCAGTCTGGTGTGGGACCACGGCGCTGACTGTTCAGACGCCGTGGTGTGCAAAGTCAGCAGAGAGGAGGTGCAGCAGGAACCAACCCCACTGTTGAAAGTTGAACAGCAGGAGACCGAGACCGTGAGTACAGAGGCAACAGACGACTCCGGGAGCGAGCAGCAGCCGTACACTATGGAGGTCAGGCAGTGCCTCAGTGCCAGAGCTCCATGCGCCTGGGACGAGGTCACTGGATGGTACGGTGAGGTGCCCGAGACAGCGGATGATGCTGCCGAACAGACTTCGTTTCTCTCCGAGGTGCAGCCACTGGGGGCCGGAGTGTCTCGAGCCATGACGGCGGTGCGTGAGGCAGTCGGGAGTGGCTCGTCGGACACGGAGAAACGACGCACCAACGGCACTGCAAGCCGAGAGGGAAGAAGCTCCTTATGGCTGTTAAAGACATTTTTGCCAAGAAGAGGGACTTTGATTGTTGGGGCAGACGACGGCCGGGTGTGCAGACGCCATGGGGCTGTCCTGGGCCTACGATTAAAGACATCTTTGCCAGGGAGGGGGGCATCGACCCTGGAGGGGAAAATGGCTACAGGCAGATATGTCGTGGGGTTGCCCAGACCCTCCATGGCTAATTAATAGGTGGTGGTTGCCCAGGAACATTGGAGCTACCTGAGAAAATTTTATTTGTGTAAATATCTGCACATATTTGATAAAGTGTGTTTTATGTAAAAATATATGTATATATATATATACGTATATATATATATATATATATATATATATATATACTGTATATATATATTGTTTGCTGGTGTGCATGTGAGTGAGTGAGTGTGTATAATGTGGGGCTATTTTATAAGTTTTATAGAGACAAGGTCCATGTTGAATTATTTTGTGTGAATGTAAAAGGTTTGTTTTATTATAATATGCTAATTCCCTTGTTCTTAGTGTGTGATTTGGGTTTTAAATTCGGGAATTTTTTTAACGGCGTGTGTGAGTTCTCATTTTTCTAAGGGGGGAGGAAATGATGGATGTGTGTGTATGTGTGGCAGTGCCCACCCCCTAGGGCGGCGTGAGGTTGGCACAACCCCTTTGTATATAAACCCCTTGTTCTGTGTAATAAAGGAGAGTTCTATGTTGCATGTAGTCTCACCTCCGACTCCCTCATTTCTAGATGTAACAAGTAGTTTGTTGTTTAAACTTTTAAAAATGAAAATGAAAACTGTTGCAGGAGTTTGATTCCTACTGCCAACACCCAGTCAAACTGGTTTCCAGTGAGAGTTGGACTCCACCAGGGCTGCCCTTTGTCACCAATCCTGTTCCTGATTTTTATGGACAGGATTTCTAGGTGCAGCCAAGGAATGGAGGGTGTCATGCTTGGTGACCAAAGGATCTCATCTCTGCTGCTTGCAGATGATGTTGTCCTGTTGGCTTCATCCACCAATGACCTACAGGTCTTACTGGGACGGTTTGCTACTGAGTGTGAAGCAGCTGGGATGAGAATCAGCACCTCCAAGTCTGATTCCATGGTCCTCAGCCGGAAAAAGGTGGATTGTCCTCTCCGGGTTGGGGACAATCTCCTGCCCCAAGTGGAGGAGTTTAAGTATCTCGGGTCTCATTCAGGAGTGAGGGGAGAATGGAGCGAGAGATTGACAGATGGATCGAAGCAGCCTCTGCAGTGATGTGGACGTTGTACCGGTCTGTTGTGGTGAAGAGGGAGCTGAGCTCTAAAGCAAAGCTGTGGATTTACCAGTCAATCTACGTTCCTACCCTCACCTATGGTCATGAGCTTTGGGTAATGACTGAAAGAATGAGATCATGGATACAAGTGGCTGAAATGAGTTTTCTCTGTAGGATTGCTGGACTCACCCTCAGAGACAGGGTGAGGAGCTCAGTCATCCAAGAGAGGCTCAGAGTAGAACCGCTGCTCCTCCACACTGAAAGGATCTAGTTGAGGTGGTTTGGGAATCTTATCAGGATGCCTCCTGGACGCCTCCCACTTGAGGTGTTTCGGGCACGTGATGCCAAACTGGGAGGAGACCCTGGGGCGGACACAGGACACGCTGGAGAGACTACGTCTCCCAGCTGGTCTGGGAATGTCTTGGTATCCTCTCTGAAGAGCTGGAGCAGGTGGCTGGAGAGAGGAAAGTCTGGGCTTCTCTGCTTGAACTGCTGCCTCCATGACCCGGACCTCTGGAAAAGTGGTAGAAGGTGGATGGATGGATGGATGGATGGATGGATGGAAAATGAAAATACCCCCCCCCCCCACACACACACACAAATGGTATGATCCCTCCTCCCTGCTGCATGCGCTGGAGCCCTGGCTGCAGCCAGCCTGATGCCACACAGAGAGGTTCCTCTCCATCTCAACAGCAGGAAAAGTGAGCGGAGGCCACTGCAGCTCTTCTACAGGAGGGGGCATCACACTGGGGGAGGGGGGGAAGTACTGTTTGCCCAGGGCCCACTGCAGGAAGGGGCCCACAAAAACCTGGAATGAAAACTGACATGTTCAGGGTTGTCACCCTGAGCATGATTGGCAGCTGTGGAGCTTATTATTACTTGTTAATTTCCAGCTGGCGGATTGAGCTCACTCTCTGCCAGTTCCACAGCCATGCATCCCCCTCACCAGGCATCCACCAGCAGTAGGATCACCACATACTCACTCACACACTCATGCATGCACGCACACACTCACACTCATTCATGTTCATCCTAATTCTTACACACACGCATTCATACACCAGTTCAATCAGTCACGCACCTGTTGCCACACAGCTGGTCTGCCTGCTGTCATTAGGGCTGTGCATAAATAGCAGGCCAGCGAGTCCAGCCAATGTGGCAGCTTTGTAATGTCAACCCTGGACATCCAGTCTCGCTTGTGTTGGTTTACTCCCTGGACTGTATCGCGTTGTTCCCTCAGAGCCTTTCCGCTCCGACGCCGTGCGTCTTTCCCTGTGCCTTTCTCTCCACTCCAGCTTAGTTGGAGCGCGTGAGGCATCCCTGTATGCTGACCAAGTTTGTAACTGGGTCTCTTCTCTTATTATGACTGTCTTTTGGACTAATTGTACATTTTCACCCATTGTAAATAAACACGTTACATGCTCTGCATTTCAGGCTCGCTGCCATTTAATATGTTCGCTGCGCAGTTCACGCAGTGAACATGTCAAAAACAATTTTCTGTGTTGCATTCTTTTGATTTCTAATTAACCCTAGAACACTAAGTTCAGGTGAAAATCACCTGATGTTAGTTTCCCGATAGTGTTACTAAATTTAACGTTTGTGTTCTAGGGTTCATTAACGTCACAGTAAAATTCACCCTGGCTGAATGAGAGAGTTTGAGAGACTGAATTTTGCATTAACAGTAATGATGGATGTTGTCTGAGGCCCCTCTCACTCCTTTATAAAGGTGCAAATAGTTATTTCCCCCCTGTCAGGGCCTTCAAGGGTAAAGCAATTTAAATAAAGTAATAAAAGTTATTACAAGAGGAGTTTATAAATAATATACAGTACATATACTGTACACTACTCACAAAAAGTTAGGGATGTATGACTTTCGGGTGAAATTTCAGGATGCCCCTAAAATGCACTTTAACCTTTCCAGGTGAACTTAATTTGACCTTCTCTAACCTTCTGAATGCACATGTCCAGCTGTTCAAGGTTTCAGTATTTTTTGCATAACTTGCTGTTCTTTAATAAGGTGCTTAAAGGCAAAATTAACAACTGGTGTTTGATCCATGAATCGACCAATAAATTTTCTGGTTCAATCAGAATTGGTATTTAAACAGTCCTCTTCATTATGCTGTTCACATTTTGACATGAGACCAAGACAACACCTAACAACTGATCAACAGTACCTCGCCATTACGAGGCTTCAAACAGGATGTTCTCAGAGGGAAGTGGCCACTGAGCTTAGAGTGTCACAGAGTGTCATCAGCAGGTTGCAACAGAGATGCAGAGAGACTGATGAGTCACAGAAAGGCATAGAAGTGGACATCTTTTGGCCACATCCTATGCTGATGACCGCTTCATTGTGAACAGTGCCCTGAAGAACTGAATGATGAATGCTACTCAGCTTCAAGCACATTTCAGGGAGGTGAAAGGCACCCAAGTGTTACGTCAGACCATTCAAAACCATCTACATCTGCATGGTCTGTGTGTAAGACGACCGGCAAGGGTACCTGACCACACCACCAGGCACAGGAGTCGTCGTCTTGCATGGACCAGGAGCATTTACACTGGACAAGGGAGCAGTGGGCCTCAGTGCTGTTCTCTGATGAAAGTCGATTCACGTTTAGCATAAATGATGGCTGCCAACGATGTTGGAGACGTCAAGGAGAGCGCTATGCATCAGCCACTGTTGTCACCAGACGAGCCTTTGGTGATGGTGTTACAGATTGGGCAGGTGTTTCTAGTCACTACAGAACTGCCTTATACCTTGTGAATGGTACAGTGACAAGCCAATATTACCTTAATAACATCATTACTCCAGTCAATGTGCCCCTGCATGAACAACACAGTCCTAATTTCATCTTCATGGACAACAATGCTCCAGCTCATCAAGGTCACATGACTAGGGAATGGCTGCTGGAGGCTGGGGTACCTCAAATAAAGTGGCCTGCACTTTCTCCAGACCTGAATCCCATAGAAAACCTATGGGATCAGCTGAGTTGCCGTGTAGAGGCTCGTAACCCTGCACCTCACAACCTCAATGACCTGAGGACCGCCCTTCCAGAAGAGTGGAATGCCACGCCTCAGCAGACAATAAGTTGACTTGTGAACAGCATGAGACATCGTTGTCAAGCTGTAAATGATGCTCAAGGGCACATGACAAGTTATTGAGACGCTGACATTTTTTGTTGTGGTATACCCACCACTATTGTTGGCTTTTGTTTCAATAAATTGAGATGATGAAATCACCATTGCATGCTTCTATTAAATGCCCTCCTTTCATGATATATCACCACTGTTGTGTGAACTTTTAACGTTTTCCATAAATTCCCTGTGAAACCAAATACTGTATCCCTAACTTTATGTGAGTAGTGTATATGTACTGTATAAAGCTCCTTTTGGCAAAGTAAATCTGTTTGGCTCAATAAGGGAAGCAGATTTCTGTTCTGCTTACCTCGCTGCTTTACAGGACAAGGGGAAAAATTGCAAATAGTTTAGTCCACATTCCTGCACCATGTTGACTGAACTGCAGCAGCAGTGACAGTAACCTGCAGCCTGTTCCTGCAGCACGTCTGCTTCCTCAGCCAGGTTAGTGCAGCGTTAAACAAGAATCAGAATCAGGTTTATTGCCATTGTTCATGTAGTACACAAACTAGGAATTTGTCTCGGTGCAATGCTGCAACATTAAACATGATAAAAATAAAAGATAGAAATAAAAAACTATACATGCAATAAAATGTAGAATATGAATGAGTAATACTAGACAAAACAATTTTTAAATATATTAGCAAGCAGCAGATATTGTGGAGTACCCCATAGTGCAGTTGGTAATGCAAAAAGAAAACAGTGATGATTGACATGAGTCCGGTTGAGCTGCTGTACATGGTGCACGAGAGTCAATAAGTCACTTAGTGTTCAGCAGTCTGATGGCAGAGGGGAAGAAGCTGTTCATGTGACGGGAGGTTTTAGTCTGAATGGACCGAAGTCTTCTACCTGAGGGGAGGGGGGCAAACAGTACGTGACCATGGTGTGAAGGATCGGCTATGATCCGGCCTGCACGCCTCCGGGTCCTGGAGATGTACAGATCCTGGAGGGATGGGAGCTTGCAGCCGATCACCTTCTCAGCATCGCGCTGCAGCCTTAGTCTGTCCCTGGCAGTGGCTCCTGCGTACCACACGGTTATGGAGGTGGTGAGGATGGACTCGATGATGGCCTGTGTAGAACTGCACCAACATCTTGGTGGGTAGCTTGAGCTTCCTCAGCTGCCGCAGGAAGAACATCCTCTGCTGGGCCTTTTTGATGAGGGAGCTGATGGTCGACTCCCACTTGAGGTCCCGGGTGATGGTGGTGCCCAGGAAGCGGAAGGAATCTGCAGTGGTGATGGGAGAGCCTGTGAGGGTGAGGGGGGGCAGAGGGGTTGTGACTTTCCTGAAGTCCACAATCATCTCCACTGTCTTCAGAGCGTTCAGCTGCAGGTTGTTGTGGCTGCACCAGGACGCCAGCTGGGCCACCTCTTTCCTGTAGACGGACTCGTCGCCGTTGGAGATGAGCCCGATGAGGGTGGTGTCGTCCGCAAACTTGATCAGCTTGACAGACTGGTGGCTGGAGGTGCAGGAGTTGGTATAAAGGGAGAAGAGTAGGGGGGAAAGTACACAGCCCTGGGGTGATCCGGTGCTGATGCTAACAGAGTCAGAGACAGTCTTTCCCAGCCACACATGCTGCCTCCGGTCCGTCAGGAAGTCGGTGATCCACCTGCAGAGGGAGTCAGGCACGTTGAGAAGGGACAGCTTGTCTCGGAGCAGAGCGGGGCGGATAGTGTTGAATGCAGAGCTGAAGTCCACAAACAGGATCCTGGCGTAGGTTCCCGGGGAGTCCAGGTGCTGCAGGATGGAGTGGAGGGCCAGGTTGACTGCGTCGTCCACAGACCTGTTGGCACGGTAGGCAAACTGCAGCGGGTCCAGGAGGGGAGTGGTGATGGACTTGAGGTGGGACAGGACCAGGCGCTCAAAGGACATCATGACTACAGAGGTGAGCTCTTCAGGTCTGTAGTCATTAAGTCCAGTGATCCGTGACTTCTTGGGGACAGGGATGATGGTGGAGGTTTTGAGGCAGGTCGGCACGTGGCATAGCTTAAGGGAGGTGTTAAAAATGTCTGTGAAGACAGGAGTCAGCTCATCCGCACAGTGTCTCAGGGTGGAGGGAGACACGCTGTCCGGACCGGGGGCCTTGCGCGGGTTCAGTCTGGAGAACTGTCTGTGCACGTCCTGCTCACTGATGACAGGAGGGTGGAGGGGGGCCGCCTTTGATGAAGTAGGGACCGTGAAGGCAGTGGCACTGGGGGGGGGGGGGGAGATGGACACAGCTGACGAGGTGTCAAAACGGGCATAATGTTGGGACGGTCTTTGACAAAGGGCTTTGTCATCCTGACCTTTAGAAGCCTGAGGCCGATAGTTGGTGATTTGCCTCAGTCCTCTCCACACAGAAGCAGAGTCGTTAGCAGTGAACTGCTGCTGGAGTCTCTCAGAATACACAGATTTAGCTCTCCTCAGCTCTCTGCTAAACCGATATTTGACCTCCCTGTAGCAGTCCCTGTCTCCACTTTTCAACGCTGCTTCCTTCTCCTTCCTGATCTGTCTGAGCTTAGCAGTGAACCAGGGCTTGTCATTTGAGTACCTCACCCTTGTGCGCGATGGAAGAATGCTCTCCTCACAAAAGTGGATATATGAGTTCACAGTGTCCGTGTACTCATCCAGATCATGCGTGGCTCCTTTAAACATGCCCCAGTCAGTTAAACCTTAACTTTTATATTTATTTATTGCTTTGTGAAAGTCCAGGCAGGAGGTGATTTGTTAGTTTTTAACAAGGGGGTTGTGGGTGATATTCATAGTTAGCATTTGGTAGAGCTACAAAGGTAGAAATGTAGTTTCAGTACAAATTTGCAAGAATAAAGTGGCAAAAATATGATAAAATATGGTAATTTCCAACTTAGAAAGTCACATTTGTTATAAGCGAGTCCCAAATTTAGGAGAAAAACATTTGATTTTTGTGACAAAAACCAGAGCTTCCAAATAGTGACACCCCCACCCCCCTCCCCGCCACCACACACATTTCTAAGAACAAAATCTTAAATTTACAACAGTAAAGTCACAAATTTATAAAAAAAAAGTTTTTCTGAAACATTTTAATATAGCCTATATATACTGCTCAAAAAAATAAAGGGAACACTTTGAAAACACATCAGATTTTAATGGGAAAAAATAAGCTGGATATTGAAATTGTGGCAGGCTAGTCCAGCTTACTCAGATTAAAGGAACACTTTTTAATCTTAGAGGTTGTTCTGGGCTCTTTTGTTGCCATTCGTATTATCTGTCTCTTCCATTTTTCATCAAGTTTCCTCCTGCAGCCACGTCCAGGGAGGTTGGCTACAGTCCCGTGGATCTTAAATTTCTGAATAATATGTGCAACTGTAGTCACAGGAACATCAAGCTGCTTGGAGATGGTCTGATAGCCTTTACCTTTAACATGCTTGTCTATAATTTTCTTTCTAATCTCCTGAGACAACTCTCTCCTTTGCTTCCTCTGGTCCATGTTTAGTGTGGTACACACCATGTCACCAAACAGCACAGTGACTACTGGTCACCCTTTAAATAGGCCGACTGACTGATCACAAGTTTGTAGACACCTGTGATGTTAATTAGAGGACACATCTTGGTTGAACATGTCCCTATGGTCACATTATTTTCAGTCTTTTCTAGGGGTACCATCATTTTTGTCCAGGCCTGTTTCATGAGTTTGTTTTTTAAAATAATTCTGTTGAACCACAATTTGGGCGGCATGGTGGCGGAGTGGTTAGCACTGCGGCAGCACAGCAACTCACCCTTGGCTGGGGGATCCTGGGTTCGATCCCAGCCCCCGACCAACAGTGATCTGTGTGGAGTTTGCATGTTCTCCCCGTGTCTGCGTGGGTTTACTCCGGGATTTCTCTGGTTTCCTCCCACATGCCCAAAACATGCAAGTTAGATTAATTGGCATCAAACTGGAGATTCTAAATTGTTCTTAGGTCTGACTGTGAGAGTGAATGGTTGTCTGTCTCTCTGTGTTGGCCCTGCGATGGACTGGCGATCTGTCCAGGGTGGACCCTGCCTCTCGCCCAAAGATACTGGAATGGGCTCCAGCCCCCCCGCGACCCAAAAAGGATTGAGCAGAAGAAGATGGATGGATGGATGAACCACAATTCCAAAACATTGTCTGACTTTCATTGGTTAATGCTCATAGAATTTTTATTTATTACCACTTTTGTCAGATTCAAGTTATTTCTGTGACCATTGTGGGTTTCTCTTTCATTAACAGAGGGGTACCAACAGTTTTGTCCACGTGTGTAAATATTTCCTTTTTCTCTCATAAATGTCCACGTTTTTCACCATTTAGTGAAGTTTTTGTTGGCAACATTTTTCTTGACAAGTTAACTTTTAAAAAAAGGACATTTGCAACATTTTCCTGATAAATTTATTTCTCTGTTTCCTATAAATGAGCCATATTTCATGATTAACATGCTACCTTTCCTATAAAGTTTTTCTATTAAGTGTTCCACTTTCTCATAGAATGTTCCTGATGTTTCTGGTCCATGTGCTCCTCTCCTCTCACTGATAAACTAAGTTTCCCTGTAGAAACTCTCCTTGCAGTCTTCATGGATGGAGGGGGGCAGGTTAACAGAGGGGAGGGTTTGGATCATTTTGCTGACAAGGGGAAGAGACTTTTGAAGGTTTTTTGAAAATATTTATTTATTTGAATGGAGGGTTAATATTTTATTTATTCACCTATTTATTCATATTTATTCACCTCCACCTTGGGGACGGCAGTGGCTCAGGAGGTAGAGCAGGTCGTCCAATAACCGCATGGTTGGCGGTTCGAATCCCGCTCTCCCCAGATATCCTGCCGTTGTGTCCCTGGGCAAGACACTTCACCCCCAATTGCTCCTGGTGGGTCTGGAAGCGCCATGTTAGGCAGCATGCCACCATCAGTGTGTGAATGGGTGAATAGCAGGATCTGTAAAGGGCTTTGGTCATCAAGAGATGAGAATAAAAGCGCTATATAAGTGAACGCCATTTACCTGCCCCCCAAAATGTCTGTGCACATCACTGTATATTGATCTCAGTTGGAAACTGACTTTGTTAAAGATGCTCTGCTAGCCAAAAAATGGAAGTATACAAAAGAATAAGATCAATGGAATAGAAAAATAAATAAGTGCTCAACTCATAATCAGTGTTGGGCAAGTTACTAAAAAATAGTAACTAGTTACAGTTACTGGTTTCTTCTTTTCAAAAGTAATTGAGTTACTTTTGAGTTACTGCATGATTAAAGTAACTAGTTTCTTGGAAAAGTAACTCTGACATTACTTTTATATGCATCCTTAAATCATCTTGCACACAACAGGATCAAGGGTCCCTTGTTCTCATCAGAAAAAAGAAGAAAAAGAAAACTGATGAGAAAAAAGTCTCAGCTTACAGAGAAAAAATGAGTAGGATTTACACCAACTGTTGTAATCAGTAGAAAGTCAGAAATTTACTAGAAATAAAGCTGTGAATTCACAGAGAAAATTTTGGACCCCCTGGTGGGCCATTTTTGGCCCACAAGCCATATGTTTGACACCCCTGGACCAGCCCATTAAAAATGCATATTTAGAGGATTTACTTCCATGAAATAGTTGCAGATCACAACAGCATGTCAATGAATAAGATAAAATGAAACATAAAGCACAGATAAATGAAAGTTCACCGCTTACAAGAAGCTGTTCTTTACTGCAACAAACCACAGTCACTTTTTCTCTGCGCTTTAGAAAACTGACACACAATTACTGACACAACTGACACATTTACACAACTGCAGACAAATGGGAGCTTCTTGCTCACAAAATAGTCATGTTTAACCACAGAGGTAGGAGCTGATGGAGGGCTACTCACGCTCGGACAACAGGTGATCAGGGCTCCATGTGAAAAGTCGCCACGGCGTTTCTTCCCACCAGGGGACAGGAAACCGACCCGTGGGGGAGGAGACTGACGGCTGCGCCAGCTATGGTGGGGTCAGTTTTTTTGCGTTAAAATATCGATCCATATTAATAAAGCGAGTAACGCGGGTAAGGCATCTGATCAAATTTAAGTAACTGTAACACATTACTGAATTTTTTTTTTTTTTTATTTAAGTTTTTGTAAAGGGTATACAGGTCGTTACAGCAATGCAGTGTTTACATTTTCATCACATGTTCCCTTATTTTCTGATATCTGACAACATTGGAAGAATAATTCTTACAACACCCCTTTTTTTTTTTTTTTAAAGTGAAAGAAAAAGTGAAATTAAAGAGAAAAAAAAACAAAAAACAAATAACAAAAAAAAACAAACAAACCAGTAAAAAACAAACAAAAAGAAAAAGTAAGTAAATAAAGATAAAAGAGCATCTGAGTAGCGTTGGAACAAAGAGCGGAACCATTATTGAAATGGTATTTGTCAAAGATTAGATCTAATGGAAGACACATATGCGATCCAGGGTTGCCAAAAGTTCATGAACCCATCCATGTCCTGTCTCAGTGCGAATGTCAACTTTTCCATCGAGTAAATGTCTTGGATCACGTTAGTCCAATCTTCAGGTGTAGGACAGTCCTTCAACATCCATTTTTTAGTTAGAGCTTTTTTGCTTGCCAATATTAAAACATTGAATAAGTATTTTTCTCCTCGTCTTTCCAGTGAGTCCGGTAGTAAACCCAAATACAAAGTTACAAAAGAAAAGGAACTGTAATTTTGAATATTTTCCCCAATATTGTCTGTACCTTGGTCCAATATTGGTGGATAACTGGGCATGACCAAAACACATGAAAATGATTTGCAGTCTTTTCACCACACAAGCACCAACAGTTCAATCCCTTATGGGTAAATTTGTTTTGTGCAGGTGTTCTGAAAAATCTTGCCAAGTTTTTCCATCCAAATTCTCTCCACTGCAGGGATGAGGTACTTTTCCATTGCTGTTTATTTAGCTTTTCCCATATTTCCAGTTGTAAAGTGAAATTCCCCTCTTTTTCCCATCTCTCTTTTATATAAGATGTGTTGTCTCCTTTTAAGTCTTGAAGACCTTGGTATATTTTAGAAATGTATCTGATCCCTGGGATCCCTTTATATGCCATTAAGAAGACCTTCAGAACACCTGACTGGGCCCTTTCCAAAACCTCCTTTTTAAGTATATTGTTTATGTGGTGTCTAAGCTGGAAGAACCTGTAAAGGTCTTGATTTATTAGGCCTTGTTTTTTCAAATCTTCAAAACTTCTTAAGATTTGCCCTTTAAAAAAATCGTAATATAGGG